>RJWM01003550.1:0-27399 GCA_004363535.1 Dasyprocta punctata | reverse complement strand
AGCAATATCTTTAAAGTACTAAAAGAAAAAAACAACCCTATTAACCTAAAGTCCTATAGTCAGTGAAATTATCTTTCAAAATAGAAGGCAAAATAAAAACTCTAAACATATGAAGGGTGAAAGAATTCATTAGTAACATGTGTATTAGAGTAAAGCCTAAAGGAAGAACAGGGTGTAGTGGTATATGCTTGTAATCCCAGTACTCTGGGAAGTGAGGTACGAGAATTGCAGGTTTGAACTGAGTTTGGGCAACTTAGAAAGACCCTGTCCCCCGCCCCCCGCCAAAAAGTAGGAGGAAACAAGTGTTACATGGAAATGTAGGTTTATACAAATAAAGAAAACTAGAAATGAGAGGGTTAGGGCAAATTAATAAACATGTCTCCTTATTATTTAAGTTTCATTAAGAAACACTACCTTGATATTAAAGACGTTTTTACAGAAATAGAAAAGTCCACTTTGACATTCATATGGAATCTCAATGGACCCCAACAGCCAAAACAATCTTGAAAGAAGAACAAAGTTGAAAAACTCACATTTCTTGGTTCCAAACTTTACTATAAAGTTACAGTAATTAAAGCAGTATAGCAATAGAATAAAATAAAAAGACCAGGGCAGGAATAATCAAATCCTCAAAATAGTGGATTGATTTCAATAAGGGATCAGGGTCATTTCATGTGGAAAGGATAGTCTCAATAAACAGTGGTGGAAAAGTTCAATATCCAGAAGCAAAAGAATGTAGCCAAATCTTCACTTTTCACTACATTAAACAACAATAAAAAAAAAAACTTAAAATGAATCAAATACCTCCATTTACCAACTAAAATTACAAAACTCATGGAAGAAACATAGGTAAAAATCTTCAAGACCTTGAATTAGGCAATGATTTATTCAGTATGACACTAAAAGTATCGGCATTAAAAAAAAACTGATGAAGTAGAGTTCATCAGAATTTAAAAAGTTTATGCTTCAAAGGACATTATCAAGCTGGGGATTTAGCTCAGCTGCAAAGTGCCTGCCTGGCTAGCACAAGGTCCTGAGTTCAATCCCTGGTACCAAGGGAAAAAAAAAAAGACATCATCAAAAGTGAAAAAACTAATCATAGAATGGAAGAAATTATTTTTAATCATATATCTAATAAAGGATTAATATCCAGACAGTACAGTAGAACTTCATTTTGTGAATGCTTTTCTTTGTGAACGATTTGGTTCACAAACATAAGCGTTAGGCAAAATTTTGTTTTTGTTTGCCAACTCTGCATTGGGTGGTGAACATGACTGTGGTCATCTTCCCTCAGCAAACGTGGCCATCTTTTCTAGACCCGTGGAATGAATTAAATTTGTGAACTGAGGTACCACTATATAAAGAATGCCTACAAGCTGAGCTGTTAACAAAGTAAATGATTCAATTAAAAAATGGGCTAGCGGCTGAGTGTAGTGGAAAGAAAAAGGTAGAATTTGCTTTATTCAGAGAAAAAAATCATTATGGATGTGGAAAATTCTATGAATTATGGCAGAGGTTTCAATATCTGTCTGCTCTGAGCAACAAATGGGTTGACAAAAGCCTCTGCTGCTGTTTTTCAGAAATATTTACCTATTGATGCTGTCAATTGAAGTGACAGAGAGAGATTCTTTAAAGATTAATTTTATTAGAAACTGAATAACATTGCAATGGAAATCCTAATGCCTTAGTAAACTATAGCATATTCTAAGAGGTTTGAGGAAAGGGGAAGTTTTAAAGGCAAAACTGTGGATTATATAAACTATTTTGAAACAATTATCCTTGGCCACAGGGTATGTGCATACATATATGTATGTATGCATGTATGTGCAACAGAGAGATGACACATAATAATCTCTGATAAAAACTGAGTACTATGCTCTGTGGCCACTTCCAGTCATGATTTTCTGAAAACTGAAAAGGAAAGGAAGGAAGAAGCTTACTTTCAATTTATGGCAGAACTATAGCCTGTGGGCCAAAACTGGCCTGTGTTTTTATAAATAAAGTTTTACTGGAGCATGGCCATGCCTATTCATTTATGTATTTTATATAGCCACTTTTGTGACCTCTTCATTTATGTATTATCTATAGCTACTTTTGTAGTTTAAAGGGAGAGGTGAATAGCTGTGACAGAAAGCAGACAGTCCCCAGTGCCTAAAGTATTTACTACCTGGTCTTTTACAGAAAAAGTTTGCTGATCCTTTTAAACAATTATAAATGTAGGCTTCAGACTTTTAAATTTTCAAATTTCAGTATATAGGGTACAAAACCCGAATGAGATTTAAAGTTCATTAAAGTCTAGGAAGAGTTTTAGGAAAAGGAAAGGTCAAATGGAAAAAGTAATCTGTTCATTACAAAAAAATATGAAGGTGTAATTTAGCTTTGGTGTTAGTGTGAAAGATTTAAGGTCAAAAGTTTCACAGTAGCATACTTCAAATTTACTTGGGTTAATAACAGAATGGTTTGAAAGGGATTTCAAACATAGATAAAGAATACCTTTATTAAACATGAATACAAGAGAAGAAAGACAGGTGTGGGTATCCAGAAGTGGGAAAGTAACTTTCCACTTGGAGGACTGTGTATAGAACTGTTTGGAATCACTTGGTATTTTGGCTTAGTTTTAGGTAATGACTGTTGAACCCCCAGTATGAGCAATGCACTAGGCTAGGTACTGTAGGAAAGACAAAGATGTTTAATTAGTCCTTATTTCACAAGTATTTACATATTATCTAAAAGCAAGGAACAAAGAATTATTTATTTTCATGAAGTTTTTTTAGTTATATAACTGCTGCTATCAAATTCCTATTATTATTATAATAGCTAAATCCTGAAAGCAGTTAATGTCTACCAACAGATGAACAGATAAAGAGAATGTGGTGCTACTTACACACACTCTACTACTTTCTCTATCTTTCTTTATTACTCCACCATAAAAAAAGATAAACTTGAGTCATTTGTAGGAAAATGGATGTTCCTTAAGACCATAATGTCAGGCAAATCAGCTACATACAAACTTAAATACGTCATGGTTTCTCTTATATGAATTATAAATAAAGAACAAAACAAAAGATAACAGGAAGTAGAGAGATTTTTCTCAAAGGGGAAGAGGTCAAGGACTAGAGGGAGGGAAAAGAGAGGGAAGGAAAGCGGGGTGAAAAAGGAATTAAAATGTGTTACAAACATGTACCAATTCCACACAAGGAATGTAAACATTATGTACTGCAAACATGTACTAATAAAGAAATTTCCTATTTACTGAAAGCCTAGTCAGTATCAATAAAATTATCTTCCTAAAGTAAACTTACACTGTAACAATCCTTCGTGACTTTCAGTGATTTCCCCACCCCTTCGGAATGAAGCCTTGCATACTTTATCAGTGTCAGCATCTACTTTCCTCTTACCCTCGGCCAGTGGCAAGCTCTCTCACAGCTCTCTCAACAGACTAGGCCTTTTCATGCTTCTCTGCTTTGACACACCCCTTATCTAGGTTTAGAAGGGGAAGGGAAACAGGGAGGATCTATAAATAATTATACAGCCATGAGCGTCATGTCTCCGAAACATCTTTGCAGTGTTCCCTGACTGACTGCTGTACACTGCTCAAGTCACTCTACATGCCAGATGCCCGTGGGCCAAAAATCAGAACACAGGACCAAAGTGCAGACTATATATATACATAATTTAGAAGAAAATCATAAATGTTTCAGAAATCAGACAAAATTTCAATTTTTCTCACAATGATTAATTTTTCTGATGGTATCTCTTTTTAAAAATTTTTACTATGTGACTTTATTTGGTGATTCCATAGTAGTGCTTAGTTTACCTCTATTTAATCATACTCTAAGGCAGACAGTAGGGGGAGATGGAGGAAGGAAGCATGTTTATATGAGGGCCCAGGGCAAGACTTTACACTGTTCTCCTTTAGGGAAGCCTAGGCTGTGAGGATCAAACGCAACACACACAGTGGGACTGTGCTCTGAAATGTGCGAAGGGTTTTCATAATAGAAATTTTGTTAAAGGAAGTCAGGAATGATTGAGAAGCCCTCATCTCTGTGGTAAGAATGAACTCCCTGCTTGTAGGGCTAATCTGTGATTATGGTTTCCATTCTGCAAAAAGCTTCCATTTTCCTTATTTATCTTATGTAATCTACCAATAACTATTTTCAAAGGAAAATGTAGTTAAGTATTAATGAACATCCTACCTATATTTTTACATAAACTTTTAAAAAGTCATTTAAAAAAAAGCACTTTCACATATGTACTCACAACAATTAGGCTGGCCCAGAAGGGACTTTTATTCCTACATATATGACGAGGAAACTGAAACTTTCAGAATCTATGTGATTTTCCCAGGTCATACAGCTTGTTAGAATGCAGGTCTCTCTACCTAATTTAGACCTCTTTCTTCTTCACTTCTTTTGAACCTACATGCCATTGTGTTTCTCTACCTATAAATTTTCTTTACAACAGTACAGAAACAGTCCTTAAATCACTGTAAGGGACAGTCATAGAATGATTTTCTGGATGCAAAAAGAATAATCTTTTTTTTTTTACTTGCTGATTAAATTGAATAGGAAATTGATCACCAACTAACTCTCCATAGAAGAGTAAGTTGATAAACAGTGAATATTTGTCCCCAGCCTTATATTATCCTGCAAAATTGTCCTCATATATTTACATGTCTATTTCTCTCTTCAGACCTTAGGTAATTTAAAGACTTTGCCCTATTTAATAGTGTATTCTTAGTTCTAAGCAAAGCCTGATAGACTTAAAAAGTGAATACTAAATGAACACTGGCTCGATGGATTTTTTAAACATACCTATCTATCTATCTACCTACCTACATCTTTTACTGAGCTGGGGATCAAACCCAGGGTCTCATGTATGCTAGATGAGTGCTCTACCACTGAGATATACAGCCAGCTGCATTTTAAGTTTATATCTGCTAAAATGATTTGTTTATAAAATAATTAATGAACTGCCAGTGCTCAAAAACAGTGAAATAGGATTGCAGCAAATGTAACACCTGATATTCTTTTAGGTTTATACCTATTATATCAAAGATAGCTTAAATATTAGAATAACTCGTTATTTCTAAAACTGAAGCTATCAACATTTTTAAATAGAGAAATTTCAGAATAGTTCACTGTAGGATTCCGAAAACAGAGAGATGAATTCACAAGTTGTAACTTCCAAGTCCTAACTGTGATTATCTTGTTTTGCTTGAATATCTCTGGAATTTCTGGTGGAGATGTTTAGAAAAGATTATTTTTCATTTGGTTGAAGTGGTATGTGGGAGTGGGCTGAAAAGCTGGCTACAGGACTGGTTTGCTAATGTCTTCAGTGGCAGGATTTCAGACAATGGATTGCTGCATCAATGTTTACTTTAGAGGAAACAGACTAACTTGTGAGAGTGTATGTTAAGGCTAAGCCAACTCAGAAACAAGTTATGTACCTGTCTGTTAACCTAGGAAGAAACCTGAACATTTTTCAACATAATGCTTTAGTTTGGACCTCATCATAGCCAGCTTAGACAGTGGCATCTGCTGCCGAATAGGTTCTCACAAATTCTAGTCCTTACCTATAGAATTCACTAATTCATTTGCTCATTCATTTATACATTTATAATATACTCACTGTATACCTATTGTATGTTAATGCTTGTGTTAGCAACCAGCAACAGTAAGATAAGAAAGACAATTTCCTTTTCTCATTGGTTACAGGAGATAGATGTATAAGCTTAGAAGAAAAGGTAGTATATACGAGGGCTGATGATGGGTTTGTCATTTTAAATGTTCCTTTCTATTCTACAATACCACAATAGGATATTATTTCCACTCAACACAAGGGTAAACAGAGATTTGAGCTGAATTGGCTATGTGACTTGCCCATAGTACATATCTGTCTTGTAATGAACTGAATTATACTTAGGCCTGCCTGTTTCTAATGACTGTCCTTTCCACTAAACTAGTGGTTCTCAAATTTTAAAATACAAAGAAGTCACTTGTTGTATAGGAAACTTTTGAAAATGGACTCTCTGGCTCATCAACAGAAATTCTGATTTAGCACAGGTCCATCATATAAGCCCAGAAAACTATTTTTAAGAAATGTGTGCTCAGTGGACTATGCTTTAAAAGCACTGTCCTTCAAAGATATATATATATATATATATATATATATATATATATATATATAGCAAACAAGTGCCACAGCCATCAGAATTAGTTTCTTAAATCACAAATTAACCATGTCAATTTCCTGCTTAAAAGAAGTAGTGAATATTTAGTCCTCACAGCTTAAGGTTCAAACTCCATAGTAGACATAGATAAATGTTCCAATGCACATCTTCCATTCCCTTATTCTTCTTTTCTTTGCACAAACAACTCCTTGCCTTACTGAATTATTTCTCATTTCCCACATATCCCAAACCATCTGACACCTCCAGGCTCTATCTCAAATTTTTGCAATGTCTTTATTCCTCAAACTAAATAATGTCTTTCTATTTATTCTTTCAAACTTAAATTTGTATTATTACTACCACAGAAAGTATTTCCCACGTACTTACTAGATGTCAGGTACCGGTCTATGTACTATATAGGTGTCAACTGATTTAATCTTAACTATAAATCTATCATGTAGCTACAAATTGAAGTAAATAACTAAGGCACAAAAAGACTGAGTTTTTCCAAGGTTGTATATAGTGGCTAGGTTGCAGAGCTAGGATTCGAGTTCAGGCAATATGACACTGCAAGTACTTATAGCTATCTCTCACGAGATAGTCAGTTACTCCCAGGTTAGAGTACTTAACAATGGTCAAATTTCAACGGTGTCTGTTTTTAGAATCTTCTAGCCTGCTCTCATCTCTTACTCTTCTAACCTTCCTTCCTTTCTACTTATAAATGAACTGTGTTTCCCCACTTTAAAACTACCTGTTCTCTTCGTTGCTTTAGAAACTGAAGTTTCATTTTTAGAGATAGGGGCAAGTGCTCTGAGGGCAGAAACTGGAAGAATTTTTCTTGGACTAAAATACAGAGGAAACATTTTACCAGCTAAACTATGTTCAGTGGCAAAAGAGAAAGCACATGAATGGGCAGTGGGTATTCTTTCCAAAGTGAGCAAATAGGCAGATGTATGTTGGCCAGTTCCTTTCATGCAAGGATGTCATTTTTGAAAAGCCAATGTAAAAGGGCTCTCAGACATATGATAATTTGTTCTCCATGGCTGGCTGGTCCTGACTTTCAAGCAAAATCCTATAGCTCAAGCCTCTAGTAAACAGTAATTAGATACAGTTATACATTCAAATTGATTGTTGGGTTAAGAAGTTATATAGAAGGTTTTATCCCTTCCCAGATAAGAGACGCACACAAACACTTGAGCCTGCTTGCAAAATTTAATCTTTCTATGGCTCTGCATGAATAAACTAGATCAGGATTATGAAGTATATGTTCTTTGTCTCAGTTATACTTGGATTATTTGTAGTGAAGAAAATAGATGGGTTTTATTCTTTGTATTTTACATGCAGTTATTCTAGACTATCTTTTCTGAAGAGTAATTTCTTTATACTTGCTAGGGTAGTATAATCAAACATATATACATGCATAAAGTAGTAAAGCCTCATGGAAATGAGAACCAAAGAGAGCATCTTTTCTAGCAAGAACATGTAGAATAATTTTTTAAAAAGGGAATGTTATTTAAAAATAAAATTCTAGTATTCAAAAACATTTGGAAAATTTCCAATACTCCTCAGCTACTGGATGTCCCATTACAAGAGAAACAGTTAAGAGAAAATAACACTAAAAGAAGAAGAAAAAAACAAAGCAAAACATCAGGCCTGCCTCTGCAAGTGATCTTAGAGACCTAACTTACACAAGTCTCAGTGTTTTCAACTATAGAATGACAAAGTAAGATTAAATAAATTCTCAAATTCCTTTCAGTTCAGCTTGGATTAAGAATAATAATGATAGATAATACTTATTTATACAGCGCTTACTAAGTGCTAGGTTCTAGTGCATGCTTTAATACATATTATCTTTTTAAATCTTCAAAATATACAGGAGACAGGTACTATTATTACCTCCATTTTATGAAAGTCAAAACTGGAAACTAAGAACTGGATTTTAAGTGTCTCAGGAGACTGTGATGTTAGTGGTCAATGCATTGCCACTTCAATGGGTATAGTTTACATTTGCAAAGACTTGGCAGTTGCAAGTATTGTCTATAATGTAAGAGTTTTTTCCAACTAGTATATTACTTGGGAAGGTCATTCAATACTCTGTGCTACAGTTTTCTCTTTGGTAAAATGGATACTGTAACACTTGTCTTTCTAAGCTTATAATGGTAGCTATTATCATAGGCATCCAAAAAGTTGTTACAACAAATTAAAGACCAATCTGATTCTACTCAAATTCATTTTACCCATTCTATGGACTGTTTATTTTCATTTTATACATTTATTTTCAAGTAGGCATATAATAAAATGGATTATTTTGGGTATTTAATTCTATAAATTCTAGCATATGCATAGATTCATGTAACCAACTCCACGGTTTGTACACAAACAATTCCATCAACCACAAAAAGTCTCTTGTGGTGTCCCTTTGACGTTATATTCTCTCCTGAGTCCTCTAGCCAGCACTGATCAGTTCTCAGTCCCTATAGTTTTTAAAAAACTTCATATAAAGGAACTGCACAGTATGGGACTTGTAGAGATGTAACACAGTGTATTTATCCACTGATCCAGGACAGTGATGGATGTTTGGGTTGGTTTTGGTTTTAGTAACATGACTAGAGGGCTTATGAACATTTATGTTCAGTTTTTTTTTTTTTTTCATGAATGAACATTTTCATTTTTTGTAGAGTAATACCCTGGAGTGGGTTGCCGAGTCATACGTTAAGTGTATGTTTAATTTTCTGAGAAGCTGTCCAACTGTTTTTCAGAGTGTGTTCACACCAGCAAATTGTTAAGAGTTTTAGTTGTTCTCCATCAGGTATCTTGGTATTCTCTCTTTTATCTTATGGGCAAAAAGTATCTCTAATACAAGTCCCCAAAGCTGTGCAAAGCTGTGAGGAATATTTTAGCATACAGGCAGAGATGTTCTTCAAAATGACAGAAGGGAGACAGACAGTGAACGGTGCCCGGGCCAGAGGCCCTCTGGCCCTATATTAGGCAAGGAAAGCCTGTGGAGAGAAGATATGGAGATGACTGTGATATTTACCAGGCAGTAAAGGAAGTGATAGAGTGTGAGGTCCCTGGAGGAAGTCAGCAGAGAACTGGAAAACCAGGAGCTGGGCAAGCTACACCATCTTTCTTTCTCCCCAAATCAACTGAGGCAACTAAATCCATGTAGGCCTATCATGGGTCTGGAGCACAGACTGCAACCAAGACTTGGGTTTAGAAGCAATGACAACTTCATGCCTTTAGGCAGGCAACTGACTGGTCCACAAGGATGAAATACTTGGCTGCCAGCAATCAGACTATGACCCTAGTGTAGAGGAGGCTTTGTGGACACTTTGGGCTAGTGCTGTAACAAACGTTAAGGTTTTTATTTTTATTCCTATTTTCGTTGTTGTATTTTGTTCTCTTGCTTTTTTTTTTTTTTTTTTAACTTTTGATTTGGGTCAAGCACAAAAATGAAAATAAAACAACATGAAAAAGCAAGAAAACAAAATGTCTCCAAAGACTTCCAGTTCTCCCAAAGTCGATCCAACGGTCATGGATGGAGAGGAGATTAAACAAAAGATAGCTGAACTGCATAAAATAATTAAAGAGGAAGTAAAGAAACTAGGTGAGCTCAACGATGACATAACCTAAAATGCAGTGGAACTATCAAACAAACTGACCAATGTGGTTATGGAAAAAATAAAAAAAACTGGAAGAGATGACCAAATGGTTCAAACCAGCAATGACAAATTTATGAAGGAAACAGATTCCATGAAATGATACCAAACAGATTCTGGAGATAAAGAATTCTATTGAATTCATATAGAGCAGAAATACCCGGGAGGCTGAGGTAAGTGGAGTGTTGTGAGTTCGAGGCTGGCTTGGGTTACAACGTGAGTGCAAGGCCGGCCTGAGCTACATAGTGCGACCCTACCTCAAAAAACTAGGGCCGGGAGTTTGGCTCAGTGACTTAAGCACCTGCTTGGCAGGCATGTGGTTGTGAGTTCGATCCCCGGTACTGACAAAAAACAAAAAGAAAGCAAAAATGATCAATGTGAAGTTTCAGAAATCAAGGACAAAATGGAATCATGTAATGATATACTTAGAGAAACATTAAAAGTGATGAGAGAGCAAGAAAAATTCATTCAATGACTACTAGTTGATGCTAAGACTAACCTAAGGGTAACTGGAATTACAGAAATTAGAGACCAGCACACATGGAATTTAAAAAAAATCTGTTTATAGAAATCATAGCAGAAAACTTTCCAAAGATGGGGAAGGATATCAATATTAAGCATGTGAGGCTCACAGAACACCAATTAATTAGGATGAAAAAAGAAGCCTCCAATAACACTTTATAGTCAAAATTCCAAAAAATCAAATATAGACAATCTTAAGAACTGTCAGAGAAAAGAAAAAACTCATTTATAAAGGTAAGCCCATTGACGATATAGCAAACTTTTCAACATAAAGTTTAAAGGACAGAGGAACTGGGAGTGAAGTGTTTCAAGCCCTAAAAGAAAACAACTTCCAGACCAGAATAATATACTTGTAAAACTATCAATATTGATGGAGAAATAAGGACATTCTGTGACAAAGAACATCTTAAAAAATTTGTGAACAAATCAGCACTCTAAAAACTACAACAGAATACTAGACAGAGAAATGAAGCTGAAAAAGTCAGAAATTCAGATGGAATGAGTATATGAAGGAAGGTGAGTAGTTAAACAAAAAGGAAAAAAGGAGTCAACAAAACAAAAAAAAGTACAATGACAGAAATAAGTCATTATTTTTCTGTAATAATCTTAGTGTAAATGGCCTTAACTTTCTCCAACTAGAAGACAGACTGGTAGACTATATGTTAAAACCAACACACACACACACAAACAAACAAACCAGAATCCAACAGTCTGCTGCATTTAAGAAATTCATCTGAGTCAATAAAAAATTCATAGACTAAAAAAATCAAATGATGGAAAATGACACTGCATATACCAGCAACCTGAAAGCAAGCTGGAGTAGCAGTTTTATTCTCAAAGTAAACCTCAAGCTAAAATTGATCAGAAGAGGCAAAGATAGTCACTACATATTAGTTAAGGGAACAATTTAACAGGAACAGATAAAATTAAATACAAATTCATGGAATATCAGCACACTTCACTCCATAAAACAAACACTACTGCACATAAAAGCTCAAACAAACACCTACAAAATCATAATTGGAGACTGTAGAGAGGCCACACTGACTCCATTTTGTCCCAGACACATCTGGTTGACAGTGTCTTGGTAGACAGTGCAGGCCTTGAAACATCCTCTCAAAATAAAAGCATGAGGTCCCATAAGGACAAGAAGCAAACAAGTTATACAATGTAAGCATGTGCAATATGAGTTTCTTTGTTCTTTATCTTAATAAAAGCTGCTTGCTTACGCTGGCCAGGTGACAGCCATTTTGCTGACCCTTGCTGTGTGTGTCCCTTTATTTTCCCTTTGCTTGTAGAACCCCTACAGGAGACCTTGGTATCCCACTTGCATAAATAGATCAACTAAACAAAAAGTTAACGAAGAAATATCAGAGTGAACCACACCTACAAATGAACTTGATAAATATCTACAATGTTCTACCCTGTTATGACAAAATACACATTCTTTGCAACAGCACACAGAACTTTCTCCAAAATAGTCCAAATACTAGTCCATAAAGCATGCTTAAATAAACACAAAAGAATCAAAATCATCCCATGTATACTATCAAATTATAGCCTACTGAAACTGGAAATTAACCACAAAAGAAACCACAGAAATTTTACAGGTAACTGGACATTAAATTACACAATCTCCTACATCCAATGGATCACAGAAGGAAACAAGGAAGAAATGAAAAATTCCTAGAATCAAATGACAATGCCAGTACAACATATACTATACCAAAACTAATGGGACATAGTGAAGTTACTGCTGTTAAAAACAGAAAAACAGAGTGATTCAAATAAATAACCTACTGATTTTTGTCAAGATAATAATAATAATAATAATAATAAAAACAGGAATAGTCTAAACCCAAAGGTAGTACAAGGAGGGAAATCAAAGATCAGAAGAGAAATTAATGAAACTCAGACTAAAAAAGCTACAATCAATGAATCAAAGAGCTGGTTCTTTGAAAGAATAAACAAAATAGACAAACCATTAGAAAACATACTAAGAGGAAAAAAATACCTACATCCATGAAATTAGAAACAGAACAGGTAAAAATCACAACAGACCCCATTGAAATCCATAAGATTGTTAGTATTTCATCCAAGTATTTTCCAGGCTTGACTCTGCTTAGCTTCCTAGATCAGACAAGATCAAGCATGATCAGGGTGGTATGGCTATAGACTCCTATAAGATTATTAGTAACTACTTTGGACACCTGTACTCTAATACATTGCAGAATCTAGAAGAAATTAGTAGATTTTCAGATCCATATAAATTATCAAAACTGGACCAAGGAGATTCAAAGACACAGAAAAATTCAACAATAGGCAATGAAATTGAAGCAGTAACAAAAAAACCTACCAAGTAAGAAAAGCCAATGACCCAATGGATTCACCACTGAATTCCACAAGAACTTCAGGGGAAAACTAACACTGATTTTCCTCAAAGTCCTTAATGAAACTGAAAGGGAAGAAGAATTTTCAAGCTCATTCCTCGAAGCTAATATTACCCTAATTGCAAAACTAGAAAAGAAACCAAACTTAAAAACAAAACAACAGGCCAATCTCTTTAATGACTATAGATGCAAAAATTCCAAGTTCATACATCATGATGAAGCAAGCTTCATCTTAGCAATTCAAGGATGGGTCAACATATGCAAAACGATTAATGTGGCACACTACATTAACAAAGACAAAGACAAATATCACATGATAATCTCAATGGTATAGAAAAAAGCTTCTGACAAGATCCAACATCCATTTATGATAAAAACCTGAAAAAATAGGTATACAAGTACTTTATCTCAAATTGAGAAAAGTCATTTATGACACACATACCACCAACAGCATATTTAAAGGCACAAAGCTGAAAACTTTCCCTCCAAAATGAGGAGAACAACAATGATGTCCACTGTCATTACTCCTGTTCAATACGGTATTCACAATACCAGAGCAGTCAGGCAGGAGAAAGAAATACAAGGGATATATATATAAGAAAGGAAAAAATCAAATTACTATTACTGTATTTGCAGATGACACATCCTTCACATGGAAGACCCAAAAATTTCATTGAAAGACTTCTACAATTATTAATTAAATTCAGTAATATAGCAGGATACGTAACACACCAAAATAAACAGCAATACCATTCTCAATAACATCAAGAAAAATTAAACACTTAGGAATTAATCTCATCAAGGAAATGAAGATCCTCTACAACAAAAAATATAATATTCTAAAAAAGGAGATAGAAAAGGACATGAGAAAATGGACAAATATCCCCTTTTCCAGGCTAGGCAGGACCGATACGTATTGTCAAAATAGCCATACTTCTAAAACTGATAAATAGGTTTAATAAAGCCCCAATCAAAATGCCAGCAGCATTTCCCACAGAACTAGAGAAAACCATCTTAAAATTCATATGGAAACAGAGGAGACCAGCATAGCAACCCCAGGTAACATGAACAAAGTAGTAGTGATCACAATCCTGAATTGCTATTATAAAGCTACAGTGATAAAAACAGCATAGCAGTGACACAAAAACAGACATGTAGATCAGTGAAAAAGACACAAGAAACAACTGAAGACACATTCAGTCATCCAATCTTTGACAAAAGGGCCAAAAACATATGTGGGAGGAAAGATAACCTCTTTATCAAACGGTGCTGGAAAAAACTGATTGAGGAAGACTGAAGCTCAACTAGCATCTCCCACCATGTACTAAATTAAAATAAAAATGGATCATATATCTAAATATTAAAACAAAAATAACCTATTGGAAGATAAAATAGGTAACACTCTTGAAGACATAAATGTAGGTAAGAACTTTCAGAACAGAATCCCAATTGCACAAGAAATAACACCAAGAATAAACAAATGGGATCATATCAAGTTAAAAAGCTTCTGTGCAGCAAAGGAAACAATCAACCAAGTAAAAAGGTATCCAATAGAATAGGAAGACACTTCTGGCACTCACATCTTGGACAGAGGACCAACATCTGGGATACACAAACAACTCAAGGAAATTAGAACCTCCCAAATAAAAGACCCAATCAAAAAATGGGCAACTGACACTTGAACAGACACATCTCAAAAATAAAAATGACCAATAAATACAAGAAAAAAAGTCCATCTTTACTGGCCATTAGACAAATGAAAATTCAAACAACATTGAGATCCCATCTTACTCCAGAAACAATGCTTATCATCAGGATATCAAATAATAACAAATGTTGGTGAGGTTGTGGGGAAAAGGAGCCCTTTCACATTGTTGGTGGGAATGTAAACTAGTACAACCACTATGGAAATCAGTATGGAGATTCCTCAAAAAAAAAAAAAAAAAAAACCTTAAAAATAGAAATTCTACTTAACTTAGCTATTTACCTTCTAGATATGTTCCTGAAAGACTTAAAGACCTTACATTGCAGTGATGCATCTCAAAGATTATACAGTGATACATACCAAAGCTTAAAGCAGCACAATTCATAATAGCTAAGTCTTAAAAATGGCCTATACGCTCATCAATAGATTAGTGGATGCAAGGCCGGGCGTGGTGGTGCACGCCTTTAATCCCAGCACTCAGGAGGCTGAGGTAGGAGAAGTGTTGTGAGTTTGAGGCCAGCTTGGGCTACAACATGATCGCAAGGCTGGCCTGAGCTACATAGTGTGACCCTGCCTCAAAAAACCAGGGCTGGGAGTTTGGCTCAGTGGCTTAAGCGCCTGCCCTGGCAGGTGCGAGGTTGTGAGTTCAATCCTTGGTGCTGCAAAAAAAAAAAAAAAAAAAAAAAAAAAAAAAAAAAAAATTAGTGGCTGCAGGTATTGTGGTAATTGTATACAATGGAATACTACTCTGCTATAAAAGATACATTTGAGTCATTTGTAGGAAAATGGATGCACCTTGAGACCATAATGTTAGGTGAAACAAATCAGACATAATGTTCAGTGAAATAAATCAGAAATACAAATCTTAAATAGCACATGGTTTATCTTATATGAGAAACTCAAAGTTTAAATAAATGAAACAGCAAAATAAAGGATCAATAAGAAACATGGAGACAGATTTTTTACAAATGGGAAAGGGACCTAGGGATAGATGAAGGTGCGAGAAGGGGTGAGGGTAGGGGGATGTAGAAAGAAGATGGATTATATACATGCACTGACTCCTCACAGTAAATTTAAACATTATGTATAGCAAACATGTACAGTTAAAAATTTTAAAGAGATCAGTGAGCAGTGGAGAATTAAAAACAAATCTTTGAAAATATTTTTTTCTAGTCAGTTAAAATTTTCTAGAGGGGTATTTTCTATACCCAGAACAAATAAAAAAAAAAACAAAAAGGTCTTCACAATGTAAGATGTTTAGAAGTATGGAGTGTTATTGAATCACTTCTTTTTAGCCTTAACTCCGGGCTTTATGGTAAAAATAGTCGGCAATGATGTATATAACAGGAAATGATAGATTTATACAGTTGCTGCTAAAGCGAAATATGTAAGCTGAAATTAGGATACTGCTGCCTAACAAGTATCTCTCAATTACAATGTGTATGTTTTGGCTGCTAGTATATCCCTCCAACTTAGTTATTTACTAAAAAAGCACCCTTCTTTCTTCTAGAAGATGTTTCTCCACAACTCTGCCTGTCACAATGTTGCTAGTCTTTTAAATTTCAGCTTAAAAGAATTTTCTCTGGTGCAGCCTTTGCATAACTCAATACCCTGCATACAGCTCGATCACAGAGACTACATCATTAGACTACACTTCTTCATTTGCATGCTATTAAACATTTTTAGGACTGTGCCATCTTTATATCTATTAGTGTTGAGTACAATATAGACATATAGCAGGTCCCTAACAAAGGCCTAGGTTAAATAGCCAAAAGAAAGTAATGAAGGTTTACCTGCTGAGCATCTACAAATCATTCTTTAAGACTCAAATGTTTCCTCCTCTAAAAAGTCCTCCTTGTTTCATTTTTGTACTTAATACTGATATGTCTGTGGTTTTCTACTACACTGCAAGCACATGTTTCCTGGAATGATACAAGGGGCAATCAAAAAATACAGAAAACATTTAAATTTTTAAAAACTCATTATGATAAAAGACACACTACCAAGAACAATAGGTTGAGTATGTTTGCAGTGAGGGGAAGTATTTTTAGAGGGACTGATAGTAACTTGTCTTTTATTGTAATACAATTTTTAAAAATTTAAACATTTATCATATTTTCCAATCACACCTAATTGATCAATGATTTATAGCAATTTCTGTCAAATAAAAACATGACCGTGTCCCCTCACCTACCTGATTTGCTGGATCTGATACCCTGAAACTTCAGGCTCTTCCCCAAAGTCAACATGAACATGAAAAGTAAATGCTGAATTGATTCAGGACATCAAGGAAGACAGGATGGAGAAACTAAAGACACTCACAAAAGAAGATTCCAGAACTGCTTCAGAAGGCAGCAAAAAAACGAGATAAGTATGTTTGAAGTGACAGGGAGCATCTTGAGGGGGATTAATGACAATATATTCTTTACTGTAATAAAATTTTTAAACTTAAGTATTCACCATGTTTTGATCACACCTCATAGTTAATTAGATAGTTAACTGAAGTCAAGGCAAACTTGCAACTGAAAAAAAATGCCAGCGAATTTTCAAGATTCCTTGTAAGAGACATAAAAATCAAAGAAAAGTTTGGAGAGATAAAGGGGACTCACTAGAAATCCTAATGAAAGGTAACTGAATTTCTTACTTTGCTATTTTTCCATGTAGCTTTTTGGCTTTGGCGTTCTATAAATTGTACCAACCTGATTTCCTCTCTTTCTCTCTCTCTCTCTCCCTCTCTCTCTCTCTCTCTCTCTCTCTCTCTCTCTCTCTCTCTTTGCTTATGCTTTGCCCACACTGTAACACCTTTGCTTATCTTTGTGTGTGTGTACTATTACTGTCCTTTTTAGCATCAGATCTTATCTCTTTAGAGAAGTTTTTTCTGACAAGAAAGATTGCTTCTTTTGAATTCTAGGTATATAGCAAAATTGTTGGTAGGCATATTTTCATAACGATATGCCTTGGCTCTCCAACTTTAGATGGTAAATTCCTTAAAGAATAGAGCTGTCCCTCAAACTATTTTAAAAAATTAATCACTGACAAAAATTGTATGTATTAATCATGCAAACATTTTGAAATATGCATGCATTGTAAAAAGGCCAAATTGAGCTAAATAACACATGCATAACCTCAGATAATTATCATTTTTTATGATAAGATCACATATTTTTTAACCTCCCTAGAAATAACCAGTGGTAGTTCCTCAATTTGACAGAAAATAAATCCAAGATAAAGATAGAATACATATTAAAGTGCACTTTCAGCCTCCAAATTCCTCCTCATAAATGAGGTCATTTAAGTTCTCATGAGGAAGAAAATTCATGAATGTCTCCAAAGAAAGGGATATAGATTCACAAACAATATTTAAGATGAGAGTAGTTTCTTGATTTTAATACTCCATTTGACTTTTTAAAATTTTCTTTTTTTATTTTATTCTTTTTTCTTTTTCTTTTTCTTTTTCTTTATATTTATATTTTTATTTTATTTCATTACTTTTAATACTGAAAATGCAGCAAACTGTTCTTTTTGATGAGTAGAGATTAGTAGTATAGTTATCTATCTTGTAGTTATATACATACACACATATATATGTATACATATATACATATAATCTTTTTCCTTCTTTCTTTTCTCCTTTCCCCTATCCCAGTTGTTCTTTCCTTTTTAAAGGATTTACATATAAAGAAAATATCTTCCTCAACATAAACCTGGTGTCTGCCAGGTTTATAACATTAAGAGGGGCTCAATAGTCAAGAGACAAGATTTTAGAAGTAGATTTTAATTTTTATTTGGAGAGTACTATGATAGCCACTTTTAAGCAATGGTATGTAAGAGAAAATATAATAACTAGATATATCACCCGCAAGTCAGTTACTATTTCATAACTAGAAAAGTAAATATACTTTGGTAGGCCTTACCGTTAATAAAAACAAAAACAGACAGGTTGGGCTAGCCATTTAACAGTGAATGCTTTTACAGTAAAAATTTGTGACAGCCCAAATCAAGAAAGAATGCATTACTGAGATATCATCAATTGTGTTCTGTCCTTACATGGCAGCTCCACCCAGTCTAAGCTTGTCAAAAAGTGTTACTGTAATCCACAAAGAAGTCTGCACCTCAGGCAACAGGGAAAAATGTGAAGGCCTGGCTCTGAACAGGTGTGTTGAATTGTAATGCCAATGTTGAGTCAGAAATCTCTTCACATTAGTTTCATCTTTGACAATTATTAACTTCTCCTCTGAGGTGTCAGGCTGGGATGAACTGGTCCATCAGCAAGTATTACAAGAGCAACAAATGTAAACAAAGAGGGTGTGTATATGTGTATTTTTAACAATGAGCATTATTCCATGCACATAACTAGAATTCAAGTGAATATGATATTCAGGAATCTAGGAATGTCTAATCTACTCTTTAGGTGAGTTCATCTTGACACTATCTAATCTTGGTAAGAACAATGATTCAGTTTATCCCATGATTCTTCAATATAATTGCACCCCAGCTTTACAAGGAATCATGATGTATGCAAACCTACCAACTGTGTACTCTGACTTTGACATAGCTGTGCAATCTTGGACAGATGACTTAACCTCTATAAACCTAAGCTTGCTCCTCAATAAAATGGGGGCAACAATTATCTGTTGGAATTATCATTGAAACTAGCAGAGATTTTTACGTAAGAAAGTATGCCTGCCACAGCAGACACTCAAAAGATGCTTAGCCCGTCTCCCATGCCTTTTTTATCTTATGCAGTACTGGGGATGGAACCAAAACAGTTCTTGAATGATAGGAAAACTCTGTAGTGTGAAGCTGCACCCCCAGTCTCACTCCCCTTTTTAAAGAAATATGAGAGCCAGGCGTGGTGGCGCACGCCTTTAATCCCAGCACTCGGGTGGCTGAGGTAGGAGGAGCGTTGTGAGTTCGAGGTCGGCTAGGGCTACAACGCGAGCGCAAGGCCGGCCTGAGCTACACAGTTCGACCCTGCCTCAAAAAACCAGCGCCGGGAGTTTGACTCAGTGACTTAAGCGCCTGTCTGACAGGCGCGAGGTTGTGAGTTCAATCCTCGATGCCGCAAGAAAAAAAAAAAGAAATAAGAAACATGAGACAGGACCTTGTTAAATTGTCAAGACTGGCCTCAAATTTGTGATCCTTCTGCCTCAGCCTTCAAAGTAGATGGGATTGTAGGCATGCATGGGCTGCTAAACCTAGATTATGCTTAGTCCCTTCTTTAAGGTACTTCTCCTGACATTCTTGCTTCCCTAATAGGTAAAAGTTTGGAATTTGATGAAGAATAAACTGCTCAAGATTCAAAATCATAAAGGCAAAGCTTGAATGCCTTCCACTTTATGTCAGTTTCCAGTAAAATTCAGCCTGTATGGTTACCAGAACCAACAACTGAAATTGTCAGGCCACAGTGATCTCTTCACTTCTTTCAAAAGGGCTCAATACTATGTGTACTTTTTTCTTTTTCTTTCCTTTTCCTTTTGGTTTTTGGAGGGGGCACCTAGATTTGAAACTACATGTATTCTTTAGGCTTTTTTATTTATGATGGCAAAATGTAACATAGAGTACATTATTTTAAGTATATGATTTAGTGGCATTAAGAATATTCATAATGTTGTACAAATGTTCTATCATTTGTTTCCATGACTTTTTCAATACCCAAAAGTAATTTTGTCCCATTAAACAGTAATTTCCCAGACTACTTCATAGATCTACATCCTGGGAAACTAACATGCATCTGTTTGTTTCTTCTCTGTAAGAGAAAATCTTTCCTCTGAGTAACTACATTGAAAATAATGATACACAATGTACTATTATTATTCTTATCATTTATAGGAAATTGTTTTATTTTTCATAAAAAAATTTAAAGAATCTGCCTAATACATAAGCAGTTTTCATTAATTCTGTCAATATCACTTCAAGCTTTCAAGGACATATTAATTACTAGTTATTTATTTTACTAAAGCAATATGGGTAGATTGACATTTAAGTACAATCTTTTTTTTTTTTTTTTTTGCAGCACCGGGGATTGAACTCACAACCTCGCGCCTGCCAGGGCAGACACTTAAGGCACTGAGCCAAACTCCCAGCCCTGGTTTTTTGAGGCAGGGTCGCACTATGTAGCACAGGCCGGCCTTATGCTCGCGTTGTAGCCCAAGCCGGTCTCGAACTCACAACGCTCCGCCTACCTCAGCCTCCCGAGTGCTGGGATTACAGGCGTGTGCCACCACGCCCGGCTTAGGTACAATCTTTTTAATTTAAATAACTACGATATCCCTACAGAAACCTTACTCGACTTACAGTATATATGCATTAATTAGTTTTTTTTTTTTTTTTTTTTGAAACGGTCTAGCTAAATAGTTCAGGCTGGCCTTGAACTCACTAAGTATCCTAGGCTATCCTTAAGCTTGGAGTGATCCTTCTGGAATTACATGTGTGCACCACTATAGCCAGATGAACTTATAGTTTTTTTTTTAAAAACACCTTTATTAAGATGTAATTCACATATCACCTTATTACTGCATTTAAAATGTTTATCTCAATGTTCTTTAATATATTCACAGATACATACTACCATCATCATAGTCAATTTTAAAACACATCAACTGAAAAAGAAACATATGCACCATAGGCTATTAATCCTTCTTATCCTCCCAACTCACCTACTACCACCCCCCACATCACTAAGCAACTACTATACTACTGTTTTCTTAATTTTAGTTTATTGGTACATGTGCGTAGTACATAATGTTTGCGTTCTTTGTGGGAGGTTGGCACTTGTGCATAACACATCTTAATTTCTTTTTTTCATCCCTTTTCCCTTCTCTGCCTCCCTCCCATCCTCACCCATCTCTGGTCCCCTTCCTTTTAGTTTTTTTGTACATGTTTTGCAGTACCTAACTGATTTCATTTCTCTTGGTTATACAACTGGGAGTAGAATGGCGGGATCATACGATAACACTATATTTAATCAGTTGGGGAGCTGCCACTACTAGACTGCTTTTTAAAGCTCTTGTATTATTTTACATTCCCACTAGTGATCACTGAAGATTCAGATTTCTCCATATCCTTTCAATATTTATTATTTGAGTGTTTGATTATACTTATCATAGTAGTTATATAAAATGGTATCTTATTGTAGTTTTGATTTGTATTTGCTTGATGACTAATGAGGTTGAGTATCTTTTCATGTGCTTATTTATCTTCACTGAAGAAAAGTTGATTAAGATTTTGTGCACGATTTTTTATTGGAGTAATTTCATTACTAAGCTGTAAGAATTCTTTACATATATTAGATATTAGTCCTCTGAGGTGCAGCTGGCAAAAATTTTCCCCCATTCTGTGGGATGTTTTTTCACTCTGTTTGTTGTTTCCTTTGCTGTTTAGAAGCTTCTTAATTTGACATAATCCCAATTTTTCCAGAAGAATTTGCTAAAAAGAGTATCTGTCTTCCAGTGTATGTATTTGGCCCCTTTGTCAAAAATCAGGTGGCTGAACATGTCTGGGCTTGTTTCTGCATTATCCTCTATTCTGCTCCACTGAATCACATGTCAGTTTTTTGGTGCCAGTACCATGCTGTTTTTAATCACTGTAGCTTTGTGATAGAATTTGAAATTCATGATTGTGATGCCTCCTGCTTTGCTCTTGTTACCAGGATTACTTTTGCTCTTCTGGGACTCTTCGTGTCACCATATAAATTTTAGGATTGTTTTTTCTGTTTCTGTGAGGAATGCTGTTCGTATTTTGATTGGGATTGCAATTACTCTATATATTAGTTTTGAGAGTATAGACATTTTGACAGTATTGGTTTTATCTATCCAGGAACAGGGGTTATCTTTCTGTTTTCTGGTGCCCTCTTTGATTTTGTTTTTCAAAATGCTATGGTTTTTGTTGTCAAGGTCTTTTACTTTCTTAGTTACGTTAATTCCTAAGTATTTAATTTTTTATGATGATATTGAGAATGGTATTGTTTTCCTATTTTTTTTTCTCAGCGAATTCATTATTGGTACACAAGAATGCTATTTACTTTTGTGTGTTGATTTTGTATCCTGCTACTCTGCTGAATATAGTGAATAATTCTAAAAGCCTTTTGTGAAACATTTTAGTTCTTCTTTGTAAAAGTTCATGTCATCTGTGAATAATGGTAATTTGATTTCTTCTTTTACTATACATAACCTATTTATTTATATATTTATTTTCTTGCCTGATTGCTCTGGCTAACATTTCCAGTACTCATAGTGAACAGGACTGGTGATAGTGGACATCCTTTCCGATTTTAGAAGGAAAATTTTCAGTTTTTTCATATTTAATATGTTTGCTGTCAGTTTGTCATAAAAAAATGGCTTTTAACAGATTGAGGTAAAGTCTTTCTACACCCATTTTTTCAGGCTTTTGATTTTTTAAAAAATCATACATAGGTGTTTGGTTTTATCACAAGCTTTTTCTGCATCTTCCAAGATGATCATGTCCTTGCTTCTGTTATGTGGTGTATCACATTTCTTGATTTGGGCATGCAGAATCATCATTGTATCACTGGTATGAAACTTACTTGGTTATGATCTTTTGATGACTTGTTGCATTTATTTGCCAATCCTTATTGAGAAATTTTGTGTCTGTGTTCACTGATGAAATTGGTCTATAGTTTTTTTTAGTTGGGTCCTTTATTGGTTTTGGAAACAGTGTAATGCTGGCTTCCAAGAATGAATTTAGAAGTATTCCTTTTCTTTCCTTCGATTTCATTAAAGAGTTTGAGGAGTATTGTTAGTAAAACCTCCCAGAGGGTCTTATAAAATTCAGCAGTGAATCCATGAGGAACTGGGATTTTCTTAGTTGGTAGGTTTTTTATTACTGCCTCAATTTCATTGTTTGTCATTGGACTGTTCAGAATTTTTATGTTTTTGATAACTTGTGTTTAGTAACCTGTCCATTTCTTCAAAATTCTCCAATTTGAGGGAGTACAATTTTTAGAGTAATTAATAATAACTGACATTTTTCATTATGATTTTTTCATTATGATTTTGCCTTTTTCATTTCTAATTCCATTGATGTAAGTTTTTCTCCCCCAGACTTGACTTTTGTTGTCTTTTTAACTTTTTTTTTTTTTTTTGCAGTGCTAGGGGGGTGAATTTAGGAACTCTTGCATGTTAGTTAAGTGTAGCATTAACATTCTGTTAACTTTGTAGCTAGTTTTAAAAGATTCTTGGCAACTGCTGGATTTACATACAGTTTTACCTCAGGAGCGCACTGAAAAAATCTACTCTGTTGTTCTCTGCTTTTAGCTGTAAGAATTTTTTTTTAAAGGTGATAGTGGCATCACCTCGCTCTCCTCTCTCAAGAACAGAGTATATTTATTGGGGCAAAGAAAGCTTCTGCTCCAGAGAAAGAACAGGTCCAAGTGGGTTGCCAAAGATCCTATCCTTCCTAGGGGTTTTTATAAAGCAAACTCATGAGGTGAGGCAAGTCCAAGGTGGGAAAAAAATGGGAAATTGCAAGGTGTGCATGAGGTGGGACAAAACTATGGTGAACCAAAAGATTATGAGTATAATTGCTTAGGTAAAATTGATTAAATTGGGATCAGATGGGGAAGGGAGTCACACAGCAAGCAGGCATGAATACAGAATAGGGGCTTTTCCTGTAGGGGGTTGGGTTAGCAGCTCTTCCTAGTTTCTTCAAGGTGAGGATACCTATTTAGAGTATCAGTCCCTGATGTTTATCCTTAGGAAGGTAGGTGGCTGCATCTGTTTCATCTTTTGTCGCAAGGTCTGGCCTTCAGTGGAGGGGTCTGTCTCCCTAAAGGTTGAAAGGTATCCTGTCTTTTTCACTGGTTCCTTCAAGGGCCTACCCCTATCCGACTGCCTATAATATTTATATCTAACTTAGCTGCCTATAACATTCCCCTCTCTGAAGAAGTAGCCTGAAATGCCACGAGGAATAATGGGCGATGAGCAAAGTGGCTTCCTCAGGCTGAAGTGGGTTGTAGTTGTGATTGGCAGTCAGAGATCATCTGTCCCTTGTTCAGAAAAAAATCTGGAAGACAGAGGCTCTACCAGCACACTCCGGGAGTGCGCCCTCACTAGCTGCGTACAGGATCCAGCTCTACCTGGTCCCGTGACTCAGCGCAACCCACCAGGGGAATGCCCGGCCAGCCTCGCAGGACACAGAAGTACTGACCCCAGCCCAGCCCAGGACCCCAAGCTGCTCATCAGGGACTGGCCAGTGTAGCTACAGGGCCTTGGAGAGCTTGGGCTCTCCCCACCAGAGCACAGGGTGCGCACGAGTTCCATTGTTCAGTAGAGCGGCCAGCGCAGCGGGTCCTAGAGGTTGCAGGCCCACCCAGCCAGGAGCAAGGCCCCGGCACTATAGACGTGGGACTCGCCCAGGCTTGCCTGGCACTCCAGAGGTTCTGAACTCTTTGCAGCCAGACTCAGGGTCCAGGTGGCACCACGCTCCAGGGTACGTTCTGCCTAGCTGCCTGGGTCTGCGAGGTCTCGGACCCCATCCAGTAAGGCGGAGGCTTCAGCAGCACACTCCAGGAGTGCGCCCTCACTAGCTGTGCACACGATCCAGCTCTACCCGGTCCCGTGACTCAGCGCAACCCACCAGGGGAATGCCCAGTCAGCCTCGCAGGGCACAGAGCCACACAGGTCCCAGAAGAAAATGACAAAACGAAAGACCAAGAGGCAGTCTCAATTCCCCAGCCAACTGAGAACAAGCCCAAGAGACACTGAAATGGAAGACAGTGGGAGTCACACAAATGAACTTTCTGAAATGATAGCAAATGCAGTAAAGAAACAGCTCAATGAAGCTATAGAGAAAGTCAAATCAGAAATATTCTCTCAGCTAAAAAATGAAATGACAATCATTATGAAACAAATGTTGTGTGTATCTAAAGAAGAGCAAGATACAAAAATAGAAAAGCATGAGAAAATGATGGAAACTTTGAATGAACAATATAAGACACAAACAGAATGCATGAAACAGATTCAAAGGGAAATTCAGGACATGAAAACTTCTATGGAAAGTTTGAAAAACTTCTTGAATGAAGCTGAAGATAGAATCTCAGACCTTGAAGACCACATGGGAGCTTACAGCAATGAAAGAAAAGATCTCTTAAAAATAATAAGGAACCAAGCAACAACAATTCAACAGCTGCAAGATGATGCCAAGAGAAACAATGTAAGATTAATAGGCATAAATGAAAAAGCAGGGGTCAATACTAATGACCTGCGAAGACTATTCACAGAAATAATAGCAGAAAACTTTCCAAATGGGAAGAGAATTGGAAATACAGGTAACTGAGGGATACAGAAATCCAATTAACCATAACCAAAATAATTCTTTACCCAGACATATAATAATTAGGGTTTCAGAAATACAGCACAAGAACAAAATACTAAAAGCTGTCAGAGAAAAGAAACAGATCACTTATGAAGGAAAGCCTGTCAGAATCACGGCAGACTTCTCAACACAAACCTTTAAGTTAAGAAGAGCTTGGAGTGAAATATTTCAAATCCTGAAAGAAAACAACTTTCAACCCAGATTGATGTACCCTGCAAAACTATCCTTAAAACTTGATGGAGAAATAAGATACTTTCATGACAAAGAACAACTGAACAAATTTATGGCCACCAAGCCAACACTACAAAGGGTACTGAAAGACACTCTAGAAAGAGACAAAGACAGCTACAATCTTAAGAACAACAACAAAAGGAAACCACTAAGCAGGGCAAATAATTAAACAGAAAATGTAGAAAATCAACAACAGAGAGATATCATGACAGGGATGAGCCAGTACATACCAGTTATATCAATCAATGTAAATGATCTCAACTCACCAATAAAAAGAAACAGACTAGCAGAGTGGGTTAGGAAACAACACCCAACAGTATGCTGTGCATAAGAAACACATTTCATGCAAAAGGAAATTCACAGACTAAAAATCAAAGGCTGCAAAACAATACCCCATGCAACAGAAATCCAGAAAAAAGCAGGGGTAGCTATTATGTTTGCAGACAATATGAATTTCAAACTGAAAATGATCAAGAGATAAAGAAGATCACTGCATACTTGTTAGGGGAAAACTTCAAGAGGAAGAGATTACAATCATAAATATATATGCACCGAATATGGGAGCACCCAACTATGTAAGACAGTTTTTAACAGACATGAAAAACCAAATAAACAGTAATACAGTTATAACAGGGGACCTTAACACCCCACTGTCACAGAGAAAAAGATCAACCAAACAAAAAATCAGCAAAGAAATAACAGAACTGAATCAAGCTTGTGAACAAATGGACCTAGTAGATGTGTGCCTAGTATTCCACTCATCAACATCAGAATACACATTCTTCTCAGCCGCACATGGGTCATTCTCTGAAATAGATCATATACTGGTCCACAAAATATGCTTAAGTAAATGCAAAGGAACTGAAATAACTCCTCGCATATTATCTGACCATAGCGCAGTAAAATTGGAAATGAATGACACAAAAACCCACAAGAACCCCATAAACACATGGAAATTAAATAATATTCTCCTAAATAACCAATGGGTCACAGAAGAAGTTAAAGAAGAAATTAAACAATATCTACAATTGAATGAAAATGCAAATACAAATTACCAGAACCTATGGGACACAATGAAAGCAGTCCTCAGAAGGAAATTTATAGCACTAACCTCCCACATCAGAAAAACGGAAAGAACACACATAAACCACCTAATGTTGCACCTCAAACTTCTAGAAAAAGAAGATCAAGTCAAGTCCAAAGCCCAAAGAAGGGAGGAAATTATTAAGATTAGAGCAGAAATTAATGCAATTGAAACTAAGAAAACAATACAAAGAATTAATGAATCGAAGAGTTGGTTCTTTGAAAGAGTAAATAAAATTGATAAACCCCTAGCCAACCTTATCAAAAAGAGGAAAGAAAAAACTCAGATTCATGCAATAAGAA
>RJWM01003549.1:0-111283 GCA_004363535.1 Dasyprocta punctata | reverse complement strand
AAAAAAAAATATATATATATATATATATTTGTGTTTCTGAGACAGGGTCTCACTTTGTAGCCCAGGCTGGTCTTGAACTCACAACAATCCTCCTGCCTTAGCTTCTCAAGTGCTGGGATTATAGACATGTTTCACCATGCTTGACTTCAAAAGAGTTTGAAGACTAAAAACACAATACAAAGAATCAATGAATTGAAGAGTTGGTTCTTTGAAAGATTAAATAAAATTGATAAACCCTTAATCAACCTTATCAAAAAAAGGAAAGAAAGGACTCAAATTCATGCAATTCGAAATGAAAAGGGTGAAATCACAAAAGACCCAGCTGAAATCCAGAAAATTATATATATTTTGAGAACTTGTATTCTAATAAGATGGAAAATATAGAAGAAATGGACAGATTCTTAGATACATGTGAATTACCAAAGCTCAATGAAAATGATATAAAAATCTGAAACAACCCAATATCAAAAAATGAAATTAAAGATGTAATTAAAAACTTATCAACAAAGAAGAGCCCTGGCCCTGATGGATTTACTGCTGAATTCTACAAGAAATTTATGAAGATCTACCACTACTGCTTTTCAAATTCTTTAATGAAATTGAAAGGGAAGCAATACTCCCAAATTCATTTTTGGAAGCAAGCATTACTCTGATTCCAAAACCAGAGAAGGTTCCAACTAAGAAAGAGAATTACAGGCTAATATCCCTAATGAACATTGATACAAAAATTCTTAATAAGATACTGGCAAATAGACTGCAGCAAATCATCAAAAAGATTATACAACATGATCAAAAGGGATTCATCCCAGGGATGCAGGGATGGTTCAACATATGTAAATCCATAAATGTAATACATCATATTACCAGAGCCAAGGATAAAAGTCATATGATTATTTCAATAGATGCAGGAAAAGCTTTTGATAAAGTCCAGCACCCATTCATGATAAAAACTTTACAGAAAATTGGAATAGATGGTCTCTATCATAATCTGATAAAAGCTCTGTATGACAAAACAATAGCTAACATCATACTAAAAGGACAAAAACTGAAAGTTTTCACTTTAAAATCAGGAACAAGACAAGGATGTCCACTGTCTCCACTCTTATTCAACATAGTTCTGAAAACTTTAGCTAGAGCAATTAGACAAGAGAAAGAAATAAAAGGAATAAAGATAGGAAAGGAAGAAGTTAAACTAGCATTATTTGCAGATGACATGTTACTTTACCCAGAGGATCCTAAGAACTCCATCAAGAGACTTCTAGATTTGATAAGTAGATTTAGCAACATGGCTGGTTACAAGGTCAATACCCAAAAAGCAATAGCATTTTTGTACACGAATAACAATCGCAATGAGAGAGAAATTAAGGAAACAATACCTTTTACAATAGCATCTAAACAACTGAAATATTTAGCAATCCATCTAATGAAAGATGTAAAAGACCTCTACACTGAAAACTATAATACTCTAAAAAAGGAGATTGAGGAGGATGTTAGAAGATGGAGAGATATCCCATACCCTTGAGTAGGAGGAATCAATATTGTTAAAATGGCCATACTTCCAAAACTGTTATACAGATTTAATGCAATCCCAATCAAATTACCAATAACATATCTTACAGAATTAGAGAAAACAATTTTAAAATTCATTTGGAACAAGAAGAGACCTAGAATAGCAAGGACAATCCCGGGCAACAAAGGCAAGACAGGGGGCATCACAATTCCTGACCTGAAATTATGCTATAAAGCTATTGTAATAAAAACAGTGTATGACTGGCAAAAAAAACAGACCCAAGGATCAGTAGAATAGATTAGAAGATTCAGAAACAATTCCAGACACACTAAGCTATCTTATCTTTGACAAAGGTGCTAAATACATTCATTGGATGAAAGATAGCCTTTTTAATAAATTGTGTTGGAAAATCTTGCTTTGCACATGTCAAAGATTAAGATTACACCCATATCTTTCACCATGTACTAAGTTAAAATCTAAATGGATTAAAGATCTCAACATTAAAACAGAAACATTAAATCTGCTGGAAGATAGAGGAGGTAAAAGTCTTGAAGACATTGATGTAGCCAAAGACTTTATGAATAAAAACCAGACTGCACAGGAATTAAGGCAAAGAATCAACAAATGGGATCTCATCATATTGAAAAGTTTTTGCACAGCAAGAGAAACCAGCAATAGTGTGAAGAGATTATCCACAATGTGGGAGAATTTGTTTGCCAGCTGACCCTCAGATAAAGGATTACTATTGAAAACCTATAAAGAACTTAAAAAAAATCAATCTTCCAAGATTTAAAGACCTAGTCCAAAAATGGTCATTTGAGATGAACACACACTTCTCAGATGAAGAAGTACAAACAGCAAATAAATAGTAAAAAAAATGCTCAGCAGCACTGGCCATTCGAGAGATGCAAATGAAAGTATCACTCAGATTCCACCTCACCCCAGAAAGAATAACTAGTATTGCAAAGTTAACTAATGACAAACGCTGGAGGGGCTGTGGGCAAAAAGGAAACCTTCTCCACTGTTGGTGGGAATGCAGGCTGGTGCAACCTCTGTGGAAGTCAGTGTGGAGATTCCTCAAAAAGCTAGGATTGGCGGTCCCATTTGATCCAGCTATTTCCCTTCTGGGTATCTTCCCAAAAGAACTAAAACTATCTCATCACAATGATATATGTCCACCTATGTTCACCGCTGTCCAATTCATAATTGCTAGATCGTGGAAGCAGCCTAAATGCTCCTTGACTGAAGAATGGATAAAAAAGTTGTAGTATTTCTACGTAATAGAATACTATTCAGCTACAAAGAACAACAAACTAGACATTTTCACCCTCAAATGGATGAATGCTGAGGATATGCTTCTCAGTGAATTGAATAAGTCACATATACATGACTATCGTATTGTTGCACTTGTGTGATGAACTGAAACAAAACTTATGTATATATAAAAATTAATTGGGGCAGTTAGAGAAAAATAAAAAGAGAATGTTTATTATTTGATATTTGGATCCAATTTTGCTTTTCAAACTACATTTTTTTTGTTTCTGCTTGAAAAAAAAGGTCTTGAAATCTTTAATTTCTCTGTAATGTTTGCTAGTTTTCTGTATATAGGTCTTATAAATTTTGTGATGAAATCTGTCACTATTTCATATTTTGATGCTCTTATAAAAATTTTGTTTTTGTTTCTCACCATTAAATACAGTTGCTTTTCAATAAAAAAAGAAATTTGACCACTGGGCATGGTATGGTGGTGCATGACTTTAATCCTAGCACTTGGGAGGCTGAGGCAGGAGGATAGCCATGAGGAATATGAGATAAAGAAAAATGGTCAGTGAGTGTTACTGTATAAATAATGTCTCTGTCCACAGAGGAGCCCTCTGTGTGAATGCAAGGGAAACACAATCAATTGATTACTGTATAACTAATTTATATTCATGTAAAAAGAATAAAGATAATGGAAAAAATAACCTAGAGAGGAAATTACACAAATTGAAGCAGTAAAGCAAATCAAAGAACAATTGAAAGTTCTCTGTCTTTTCAGGAGATAAAGGGATTATTCCCTGGTAGTTTCCTGGAATAAGTGAACCCTGAGATGCTTCTGGTAGGATATTTTTTCTGTATTTAGATGTTATCAGATTTACAAAGTCAGAAATAAATCTACTTTGTAAAACCTGGAGTTTGAACTTAATCCCTAGAGAAAATGATCTTCACGGTGAATATTATAGGTAGGTTCAACATTTCTCTAAAGGAGAAAATGGATAAAAAGAAATATGGTATTTCACCCCTTTCCAAATGCTAATAATAACTTTCATTTATTCTTATAGTGTCTATAATGGAAAACTATTACTTAGTGAACTCACTAAGTTCCTCAGTTGTTTCTAGTCTTTCATTCACAGGATTATTTTAATGATATATTGTACCGAATGGCGAACCTCATTCAAACATTTTACCCTGGAAAGAGTCTCACTTTTTCTTTGTCAGTCTACAGAAGGAAAACAAAGAGAGTTTGACAGGCATTTACTGGTTTATTTTAGTATGCTTGGTCTGAAAGTGTGTCTGCTTTCTTGTATTATCCTTTAAACCTGTTGGAAACACCAGCTTCATTCGTACATTGATAATGAAATAAAGACAATCTTTAATAAGTATTCATTTTATAAATCCATAGAAGTCATGATTTTATCTCCACTAAACATTATGTTCGAATGTGTATGTTTGGTAGCAAAAACTTGAAAGTGGACTCAGACAGAACTACACTATAAAATAAAATACGGAATATAATCTGGTTCATATGTATCTGTTTTGAGAAAGCTCATTTTATGTCTTTAGTCTGTTTTCTAGAGTTTGGTGTCTGTCTGAGTTTGGCTGACTTTAGGGTCTCATCAAAAAAAAAAAAAAAAAAAGAACACCATTAGATACCCTACTATTCCAGTTCAATCTTGAAAAGTATATTTAGAGTAGCAAAAGTCCTATGTATTTTTCTTCATAGGCTAATTTAATTTTCATGTCATTATGCACAGGAAAAGATGCTCTGATTTGGCAATTTTATGTCATGAGTTCTTCCGAGTAACAATGTGAGATATTTAGAACAATATATAGACTAAACTATTGGAAAGCACAGAGAACTTTATTTAAAGTGTGAAGATACTGCAGAAAATTTTGTAAATCTTATTTATAAATATTAGCTTTCATACAATCAGGTTAATTTGACCTGGATATGTGTAAATTTAATTTGAGTCTGTGCAGACTTTTATAAATGGTTTGTGTAAAGAAAAATATTTGAAAAGTATTCCTTATGAAAATAACAATGCAAAACATCATTACTTACCCTGTACTTATTTTTAAAATGTGAACTGATCAATTTTTACATCATAAAAGTCTGAATGTTCCTTGAGGTAAGAGGAGCATTGTGAGTTCAAGGCCAGTTTGGGCTACATAGTGTGACCCTGTCTCAAAAATCTAGGACTGGGAGTTTGGCTTAGTGGTTTAAGCACCTGCCTGGTAGATGTGAGGTTGTGAGTTGTATCCCCGGTGCCACAAACAACAACAATAACAACAACAGCAACAAATCAAGACTTCTCAGTGCACACATTGCAAAAGAAATTTGGGAAGACTTATACCTCTAGCTACCAAAAAGACTGTTTACTTCCCCACTAATTAGCCCTTTTCAAGCTCCACGATATTGAATTAAAGCATTAGGGGTGACAGATAGGTTAGGACAAGGAGAAGCCCCTGGCCTACTGTATCGTGTTTTGTTCTTTTTCTTTCCTCACTGTAGTCTTGCAGTGTGGAGCAATGCTCAGTGAGAGACACAATTTCTATTGAATGAGGTGTCAGTTTTCATAATCATAACTTAATTATTGTAAGAACATTGATATTGTTACTTAAAATTACACAAGAAATTCCTGAATCTTGATACACTAAAAATTTCAATTATACATGGGTCCATTTCTACCATTTTTATGTGGCAATGATTCATGGCTGTAATTAGCATAATTTTATGATACATTTGGATATCTTACTCTTTTTAAAAATCTTTTATGCTTGCTTATATGTGGATTTTTTTAAAACAGATGAATTTTGCTGTCATTTTGTTACAAACTGTGTCAGGATCTTGGTGTCCACTTTATCTTATGTTCCCATTTAGATAAATTAAAACAATGTTACATTTCTCCACTTATAACCATGTTATATCTTACTCCATGTTAAGTTTTTGTCTTGTCTAGTAAATTTAAACATTTTTAGAGGATATTTTCCTAGTAACAAAACTGACCAGAATTAGAAATTCTCAATACTCTCCACTATTAGATTTTAAATAATCATGTTTTCTGTTGACAGGAAAATACATCATCAAAAACTTTTATTTGTATAATGGTATTGACTTTAGACTATTGTTTCCTATTTAAAAGATAGTATTAAAATATTCAAAAACCATCATGCATAAACTTTAACTTGTTTAAATTCATAATAGGTTTACACAAATTTCTATTGTCAAAAGGTTTATAAATGATGGAAAGTAGCATTCAATTATAAAAGCTTCTTTAAAATTCTGAGAATAGATTTCTAGGTGCTTCAGATTACAGGCTTTTGAGAAAAAGTGCAAAAGAACCTGAAGTAGAACTCTGTCTCCCCAATTTTTTTCTTAATCTGGAGGATGCATTTATAGTCAGTCACAGAGGATCAAAAACAAACAGAATCTTCATGCTTCAAGAGTTTGGAGAAGTATAGCTTTTTAATTTTCTTTTCCTCTAGTGGCATTTATTTTCCAAGCAAATACAGTCAGTTTCCCTGAATATACTCTTGGGATAAGTACAAATGTTTTTGTTTTCTTTGATTTAATTTTTATTGCTTTTTTCCCCAATTTAAATTGTAGAGGAAAACATTTTAAAGAAAAAATCTCTACAGGGCTTCTCATCGTACACACAGCACGTTTTGACCCCAAGTGAATTTGTTCCTTGTAGGGAACAACTGCTCAGTTGAAGAAAAAAATACGACTTTACAACTTCAAGACCAGAGAGAAACCACAAAGATTTGAAGTAAAAAAGATACAGGACTCCATGTATTCTTTTATTCTTTATTTCCTGAATGAGGTGAGTATACTTGGTGTGGCCCTGTACATTTGATGCAGTTCTTCCTAAACTTTTCTCCACTGCAAATCAAAATTGTGTCCACCACAAGGAAGACTTTGCTATTTATAAATGAAAAACAGTAGCTCAAAATTTATAAAATAACTTGTATGCAATATATAAATTATGGAAGAATCAAAGAAAGAAGTTATTTTTTCATTCCTTTAAGAACACTACCTTGTAATTCTGTTTTGGCATAAATACATCACTACTGTGATGAAAGAGACAAAATAGGAATATATCAAGGTCTTCTGTTAACAGTATTACCACTTGGGAAAATTAATATAAATAAAAATAAGCTATATACATGCTTCTAAATGTAGAATTATTAGTCAATATTTTGTGTGAATTATGCTTTGAGTATATATAAGGCTGTGGGTATTGAATTTTTTCTTATACATTTTTAGCTTGTGCCTTCTAGTGTGAAACTATTATCACAGAATTACATAAAAATGCAGACTGAAAATTTTATAGTAATCCACTTAAAATGATTCTAAATAACAATGCTCTAGTAACTAAATATTAAAACTAAAATCTGGTCACTGATTGCCTTGCTTGAAGTTATCAAGGTAGAATTTAATTCAACTTTTTAAATCATAATTCAGCTTTTAAAAAGTTTATTGATAAATTTATAAACTTGTGTGTCTTACTCAGCCACCACTACTTTGTAGAACTGCATTTTATACATTTAAATTTAATAAACTTTCCTTATGCATGTGATGATAGTACAAGTAGATACAATTAGTGAGACTTCAACTGCTACATTCTATGCTTACTTTCTTGCTTGCTTTTTTCTTTTTTTCTCTTTTTGAGATAGGATCTTTCTAAGTAGTCTAGACTGACCTTGAACTCTCTGAGATCCTTCTTTTTGCCTCAGCCTCCTGAGTGCTGTATTACAGTCGTGTGTCACCATGTCTGGCTTCTTCAATTCAATCTTATGAGTTAACCTTGTTATCGTTTGTGTCTAGATGTCCCTCCAAATCCTCATGTGACCATAGAACTTTTTCAGAGGCCTCTGCATCTATGGTGAGTGATGCTAGGATTAAGAGCATGTGGTTAGTAAATCAGTCCACTGATTGGTTTAGCATAGCTCTGGCTAGCACTAAAATTGTGAGTGCTACACCCACCGTATTGTAGGTAGCCTCAATCCAATAAAAGGGACAGAAAGTCTTGTCTCTTGTTGCTTTTGCTGTCTTCTTCTGTCATACATAGGTTGCACCTCTGCCATGTGCCACCCTGCCTTGGAACTAGCCAATTATGGACTGAAAACTCTACAAACTGTAAGCTAAATAAATGTTTCCTTGTTTAATTTTGGGTGTTGGGTATTTTGCCTCAACGATGAGAGAAAATAACTAAGAATTTACCTTTAAAAAAAATCAAGAGAAAACTGACAGTTTATAGAAAACATAAAGATAGAATGGAGGACCCAAAAACTTCAGAAAGTGAGGAGAAATGTCTTTGCTTGTGGAAAGAACTACAGGGTATATGTAGAGAGAGAATTTGTTTTTCCTTTGGCATAATTATTCACTGATCTTTGTTTAATAATACTGTGTGATTGTGCATTTGTAACTGACCATGTCAATACCCATTTCTACCCTTCCAAAAGAAACACACATGCATACAGAAATGTAGAACTTCACAGGGTGTTCTGGGCAGATGGCATGGAGTTGGGAAATGAAAGAGCAAATGCTTAGGATCACAGTATTGCTATGAGTCATAAATCTGAAAGGAGTTCAGGCAGGCATTTGGGGAGTCAGTGCAGATACAAATACATTAGTGTTAGTGTTTAGAGAAAATCATAACCCCAAGTGATTAGGAATTGGATCTCTCTGGTGAATCATCTCTTTCATGGGGGGATGGGCTATGATGCCTTATTCTGTATTCTCCCCTGCAAAATATTATTAAGGTGTTCATGTACTTAATGTCAAAATCTAAAACTGTTTTAGTGTGAAAAGACACAATAAAATGAACACAGTTTGATGATGTTTAATTGACTAATTATTATTATGCTGACAGGCATGTGAAATAAAATCCTTCAGAAATTCACTTACAAAAGGTAATTATGAAATTCGTTTTTTAAAAAAAGTATAGCCTGCCTAGATATTAAAAGATACCATATTCACTGCAAATTGGAAGAGGATCACAATATGAAGGAAAAGGTGGCAGAAATGTATAAAAAGTATTAAAATGTGTGATGTGTATGTACCAAAACCCTACAATGAAAGTTGTCATTATATATTGCAAATTTGTACTAATTAAAATTTAAAAAGGCATCATGAGAGTAATTTGTAAACTCTATTTATTCGAAAACTCTAATGAACTTCTCAATCTTGCTGTTTTCTAATATTAAAAGCATTGCCTTTAGAAGCAAATTGTTTATCAAATTATCAATAATTTTTTATTTGGAAATAATTCCATAGAGTTTTGTATATTACTACATGTGCATGACTAAAATCTTTAAAGGATTGATAATTTCAATTTACTTTTCTTTATAGTTTATAAGGTTTTGTTTATTTGGAAGGCTATATTTTATAAATATGTTCAGCTAATCATATGCTTAGAATCATCTCAGGTAGAGGCAGGAATTACTCAATTGCATTGGAATTTATTATTTCAGTGGTCCAATCATTTACACATGTAAGACTAGAGGACTTCTGCTTTTCCTTTCATTTACATTATAAGATTGCATTTTTCTAGTTTTTTTTCTTCTTAGTTTATTATCAAATCTATGGCCTCTCTTATGTTATGCATGTGTTCTATAACTGAACTAGACTTTGCATCCCAAGCCAAGAACATATTTTTTTTTTTTTTTTTTTTTTTTTTTTTTTTTTTTTTTTGCGGCACCGGGGATTGGACTCACAACCTCGCGCCTGCCAGGGCAGGCGCTTAAGGCACTGAGCCAAACTCCCGGCCCTGGTTTTTTGAGGTAGGGTCGCACTATGTAGCTCAGGCCGGCCTTGTGCTCGCGTTGTAGCCCAAGCCGGCCTCGAACCCACAACGCTCCGCCTACCTCAGCCTCCCGAGTGCTGGGATTAAAGGCGTGCGCCACCACGCCCGGCTAAGAACATATTTTTTATCAATGTATATAATTTATCAAGCTCTTATTTATTTATTTATTTATTTATTTATTTATTTATTTTGCAGTACCGGGTACTGAACTCACAGCCGCACACCTGCCAGACAGGCGCTTAAGCCACTGAGCCAAACTCCCGGCCTTAGTCTTTTGAGGCAGGGTTGCACTATGTAGCTCAGGCCAGATTTGAGCTTGCGTTGTAGCCCAAGCTGGCCTCGAACTCACAATGCTCCACCTACCTCAGCCTCCTGAGTGCTGGGATTAAAGGTGTGCACCACCACACCCGGTTTTAAGCTCTTATTTAATCAGTCATATTGTTTCACAAATGTACATGCTACAATATCACTGACTTTCTCATTTATTTTCATTCTGATAAAGATGATGAATTCTTGCAATGAAAAATATGAAAGTTTTAAAGAATTCTATCCATATGTGTATAGACTTCAAAGTTCTTTAGTTAATTTTAAACTTCAATAATAATCCTTTCACTGATATTTTTAAACATGTTTTGCATTGTGTGATGAATTTTGTTAGCTTCTTGCTTGCATATTCATTTTCATTAACTATAAGTCATGAAAAGCTTCAGGATTTGAAAATTGTGCACCTTTATTTGGCAAGTTTGGACAAAATGCAAGCAAACAGATCAAGTTTTGTCAGTTTATTAGTAAAATATTTCAATATTTTTTAATAACAGTATCAGCCAGTACCTCTTCAAAAGTTTATATAAGGACTACAGTTATCCTGTAGAGGATATAATCCGTGATTCCTAGTACATAATAAACCTTGGATAGTATTGATACATATATAGTACACTGTACTATGTTTTTTCCCTATACACACTTTATTAATGAGACTTAGTAGGAGATTAGACAAAATAATAAAATGATAAATAAGACAATAAAATATATTTTAAGGTAAAATTATGAAAAATTTAAACATTCACTGTAGTTTTGAACATTTTGTCTATGTACAGAATGGATACACTGGAGAAAGGGATAATTCATGAACAGGATAGTGTGAGATTTTATCATGTTTTACTGTACAATGTTCAATTTGAAACTTATAGACTATTTATTTCTAAACATTTATGTGTAGGGTTTTTGTGCCACAGTTGAAACAGATAAACATAAACACAAAAAAAGGAGATACCAGAGCTAATGAAAGACTAATGTATATTTTTATATTTTAATTTATAATGAACCACAGATAGAAAATGAATATTATCATGTTCGAGTCTTTTGGTATATTCAGCATGAGCAGCAGACCCACGTATATTAAAATTCATAAATTTGGGTTTATGTGAGTATCTGTGTGGATATGAATTTAGCAAATTTGGTTTTTTGTTACTTGGTAGAACATTATAGCTTGTGTGGATACAAAAAGCATATATATGTGTATAAATATATTTATTTACATTTATATATGCTATTACATTACAAGGTTATTGTAACTCCATAGATTTCTGAGTTTAATTAAAAACATTTTCTACTAAAGACGATTTTGTCTCACAAGCTTAGGGTGCTTTTTATCATTGAAGAATTTTTATCAATGAAGTTATTTGACTAAATTTAAAATAACATGATTTGCATTCCTATAAAACTTTACATAAACATACTTTCAAAAACAGTATGTTTATTTCATAAATTAGATCAAAACTTTTGAAATGTTTTATAATTACCTGATTATCTATTTTATTTGTGTGTAGGTGATATAGACAGAACAGTGTGAAGTTTAATTCAAAAGTAAACATTTGAAAGTGAACACATCTTCCCACAAAGTATATATATGCACAAACACCAATTCAGCTTTCCATGTGCAAGAAAATTTTAAAAGAGGATAAAAATCAATTAAAAGAAATTATTTGACTAAAACAAAACAGATTAATCTCCAGGTTGCTACGTAAGTGTTCTTTTTTGTGAGCATGTGTAATACCGTCACCGTACTTTTATGTAAGGATTCACGGCAGCGTTGCGGCCACCACTTGACAAGATTTGATGTCTGTGGTTTCCTATGTTCCATGATCCCATGCACGTCCACTTGCCATAGCAGATGCCTTCTGTTTTGTGCATTTCCATAAACATCACAAACTTTTAAAATAACACATATAGCACATGTATTTCACTAAAAACTTAGGCCCTTTTTTTAACCTTTTTGTCATCCTAGAATTTACTACAAAACTTTAAAATTTCATTATCAAACACTAAAATACACAATCAACCTTGGATTTGTGTTATAGAAGGAATGAGAAAGCACCATATAGGAATGTTTAAAGTATTCTCTACCTTTGTCATATGATTATTCATCCTCTATTTGTTTACTATTGAAGAAACATGACTGTAATAACTCTCACAATTTGCAACAAAATGACTTCTGTGAACCAGTCTACAGGAAAAAAGAAAACTTCTTATGATTAGTATTCTAGTTCCCTATCACCGCAGTAATAAATTATTAGGAGCATTGCTTGAAACAGTATCATTTTATTATTTTACAGTTCTTGCAGCGAAATGTCCAAAAATCAAGATGATAACAGGCTGTGTACCTCTGATTGACTCTAATATCTGCTTCATTGCTTTCTCCAGCTTCTAAACCTCTAAACTTTTCTTGGTTTACAGCCTTAAACCTTTTCTTTTATCTGATTCTGAATCTCCTTTCAACCTTTTTTTGACCATAATCCTCATGATAATATTAGACCTACTTGCATAGTGCGGCATAATCTCATCATCTCAAATTTCTTAAACACATGTACAAATTTCTTTTTGTCATTCAATATATTGGAAGACTTTGAGGAATTGGATTCAGATATCTTAAAGGACAGTGTCATTATTGTTATTCCTTTTTTTGAGCAGAATATATCTATTGAGAGATAGAAAGCTTCTGTCTGAGGGACAGAAGGGGGCCCGAGTGGGTTACCAACATAAAGATTTGTAGATTTACTGGTATAGATGGTGTTACAAAAAGGGTGCTGTATAAAGTTACAATAAGATCTTGCTTATTTTATGTGGCAAAAAATAAAAAATAATTTCTCTCATCTCCAGTGGAGGCAAAATAATTATATCTTCTGAAAGCTTCTTTTGCATCTTGTGAGAGATCACCAGGCTAATGTCAGTGTGTAGTTGTATATATCTGAGTGTTTGTAAATTTGGAATTGCCACTGCATTTTATAATCTGTATGAGGAACTTAATCCCATATACAGTGACATTTATAGAGAAACTTATCTCTGTCTATAGTTTCAGACTTACTATGTATACAAGGAAAAAGTCTAATAAAAAAGAGAAAATGTATATCAAAAAAATCGTACATGACTGAGTTAAACAAGAAAACAAGATTGTATTCAAGAGTATTTCAATAAGGAAAAGAGACTGAAATCAATTCTGCTAAAGGAAAAGTTGGAGAATTTAAATGCTGTGATGAATTAGTAGAAAAGTACCAGGCTAAAAACTATCGGTGGCCAGGTCTGTAAACATCATTAGGTCAATACTGTTTGCTAGCAGTTGCTTCTTGAAGTTAGAGTTATCCAGAGAGTTTGGGGAGTGGGGGCTATCTCTCTTGATGACTATACATTAAAAGATATCTCCCAGGTCCCTGAGAAACACGTCTGAAGTGTATGAAAGGCAAGAAGAAGGGGAAAGATTTAAATTTAAAGTTGTGGAGAATAAATTACAATATAAACCACACAAAATCAGAAGCAAGAGATCTTTTTTCTAATGATGATATGTCCCCAGTAGATTCATTTTCATGAGATGTTACGTAAAGCAAAATTGGCTCCAGGAAAAAACCTTTTGAAAGAACGATGTCTAGAAATAGAAAACAGCTGAAAACTAAATTTCTACCAGAAAATTGCCAAATAAATCCAAAAGCAATCCTAAAATTGATCAGATTTGATTATGAAATTGGACAAGTAAAAATGCAGAGCTCACTTATAAATAAAGATACCAATCTGTAGACTAAACCAAAGCCTGAGAACAGAATACGCTCTAGTCTGAAATATGCCAGGCAAAGGCTAAATATTAAGACAATAATTATGATGCTAAATAAGTGCGTTTCAATTTTAGCAAGTAATTTCCTAACTAAAGGTTTTTACAATCAAATCTTTCCATAGAATTTGTTTACGTTGTTTAAATGACAATATAAAGGATAGGTATTCAAGGTAACCCACTTACGCAGATATGTTTTGGTCTCTACCCATGCCAACTGAACCTATAATGCCTATAAATATTTGAAATTTGTAACACATAATTAGTATTCTTTTCACTGTTTTCAATAATTTGCTCTCCTTCACAATATCCATTTTGATTGTATATATAAAATTCATAGAAAAATTGGTGCCTCCTCATTTTACCATCTAGATTGGACCTATAACAAAAAGGTAAATTTCTAAAAAATGTATTCTAATGTTTACTTGAATTTAATAAAGCAATAACTTGAAGGAAAATAACTCAAATAAGCAGGATCACTTTAAATGGAAAAAGAATAGGTACAAAATATGATATGCCTAATGGGTTTTAGGAGACAGAATCACATGCCAGGCCTTTCTCTCCCTTCTGTATCGAGAAACACAAAGTCACCTTGGGGTATAACATCTCTGTCCTCTTAAGAAGTCATGAAACTATCTTCTTTTATTTGTGCAAATCTTAAGCCAGAAGGTACATTTACACTGGTTCTGGGTATAAATCGACCTATTGTTTCCAGACAAAAGCAGTGCTGTATAAAAGCTTCTTGCTGCATAGCTGTCAGGGAAGCAAGAGTGGGAATGTCAGCATGAAGACCAAGCAGCCTCCTGGGAGCATGGGGAATGACACACTCATTCCTTCCACTCCATGTTTACATTTTCAAGTCTGCTTTGATGGCTGGAGGGAAGAACACATCCTGAAATATGAAAACCTCTGCCTGTCATTCAGGATCAATATAGTGGACAAAATTTCATGGAACCCATCTGGATTTAATAGCACATGAGTCTAAGGATGATCACAGGGCTTGGGAAAATGTAAGAATAACTATCAGAAAGTGCATGAACTGCTCTCTTCATGCAAGTCAGTGTGCTCCAAAGTGGTTTGACACAAGTAGAACATCAAATCAATAGAAGGCGAGTGTTTACCACAAAGAGCATGATCAGTTGATGACTTGCTGACTTGAGTCATTAAGGAGTAGTGCTGTGCCATATCGATCAGTTCCCTAAGTTTTCTGTAAAGTAGTTGGAAGCAGGATTAACTGCGGTGAGATAGTTCAAAAACCACAAAGAGGTTATGTCTTGATTTCTTTACTCTCTTTATTGAGACAAAATGCCAGATGCCCAAAATGAAGGAAGAAAATGTTTATTTAGCTTACAGTTTTTGGAGGTTTCAGTCCATACTCATCTAGTTCCAAAGCACTGTAGTGTGGCTAAGGGGCAGTCGTTCATGGCAGCCACAAGCTATAAGAGGGAACGGGGTAAAAAGGGCAAAAAAGGGAAAGCACGCCTCCCTTCCTTCTCTGTAGCTAGCATACTCACCCCTGGGTGGGTGCAGCACTCATACCACCAATTCCAGCACTAGACAGTGAACCAATCACAGATGTTAGACTCAGCTGCCTCCATGAGGCTTCGGGGGGACACCCAGACACAAACCATAACAAGGTATTGAGAAAATATATACATATATATATGTGTATGTGCATATGGAAAATCATGATAGGAGAAGAGAAGACAAATATTGGCCTCATGTGCTACTGTGAAATGATCTAAGACAATTGGGTTCCTTACTGATAATGTTTTCTCTTTTTTTGCCTCACACATATATATTTATTAGCAAATAATTAAAGAAATTGCTATACAATCTACTTTGCAAGCTTGGTATAAATCAGTTTTCTGACCCTTCAACAAATCTATTTGGGGTTACATAGCAAACCTAGTAGTAGCATTCGATTCACTTTTTAGTTTTAATCACAAATTATATGAAATATACAAATCATACTGTTTAAATAAGTGCAACAGTATTGTTATTGTTTTGCTTCTAATTATTTTTTCTGGATTATTTGGTAGTAAAACATAAAAACATATTTGGCAGAAATATTTGGAAAAGTTCCTGGTAAATATAATGGGAATTTTAATAATGAATGGGGATCATAACTTAGCTGAATATTTTAGTTATATATATATATATACACATATATTTATATATGTGTGTATATATATATATATAGTGGAACTGATGCTTATGAACTCAAAACACACAGGACTTAAATTAAGAGCAGAGAGTCAGTGACTAATTTGTCTAGCTAAGTGTCTATTCCTTAACCTGATTGGAGGTTACACAAATGTTTATGATAATTTAGCAAACTGTGTTCTCATAGTCTAGCTTTCTAAAGTGTGCTGTATTTCAATAAAAAGTTTAAGGATAAATACTTGAAATTTAAAAACAGATTATGAATGCATAGTAAAAAAAAAAAAGTACCCAAATTTACTACAGTGAATCTGTAGATTTACTTGGAATATACTTCAGTTTGTATGTAAAGAATGAATTTTTAGTAGGAAAGTGAGTATTTTCATTGTATATTGGGCAGAGATATAGAGGAAATTGTTTCACTGTGTAAGCACCATACTATGGTAGAATTTAACAAATATAAGCAAGGACAGAGTGAAAAATGTTTCACATTCACAACAGTTTCCTATGCTATTCAATAGGCAATGAAAAGTCATTTAATTTGTATATAAATGGGAGATGAGAACATGAAAATATATCTCTTAGAATTATTCATATTAAGTTATTGAATAAAAGATCCATTGCACACACATGAACTTAATGTTATTGTTTGGTCATCCTTGACATTTGCCTAAAGAAAGTGATTTGCAGTGAGTTTAATATGTGGTCAGTTCTAAGGCAGGATTCAAACATAGCCCATTCAAAACGAGTCATGGTTAGAATTTCTGAAGTGTAAATGCAAGTGAGTTAAGTTTAGGAAGTCAGAGGACTAATTTTAGAGGACCAGGTAGATAATTGTTTCAGTGTCCTAAATTATCAGATAAAGAGGATGCTACAGTTTGAATATGTTCCTAAAAAGGCCTATATTGAAAGGTTAATCACGATTTTAACAGTATTAAGAGGAAAGAGTTAATCAGATGTTTATCATAGTGGATTAGTTATCACATGAGTGCCATTTTTCTCACATAAAGTAATGATGCTTCAAAATAGTCCTCACCTGGTGCTTCAGTCTTGGGTATCTGGGCTCTCAAAATTGTCATATAATGTATATAATCCGTATGATGTACCTGTTCTGCAGTATTTTGTTACTGTGGCATGAAATAGAGTAAGATGGAACAGAAACGATTGGGCTATCAAATTCCTGGAAAGATGTACAAATGAACTTCTGTGGAGAAGATGGTAGTGGATGTTGTGTTGAAGCCCTGGAACTATAAAGCAGATGGATTCTTTACATGAGGACAGCAGGTGCTCCTAGAAGAGCATATATCCCAGGCCCCACCAAATTTTGAGTTTATACGAGAAAAAATGAGTATGTTTCCCTAATAAAGCTACAGATGGAATTTTATTTGTCTGAAAACTATATTTCACTGAAAGAAAAAGCATAGATCTAGCACATTTATGGATGTAATTCTGAAAAATATTATATAATTGATTTTGTTTGCTAAATCACCTTATAAATGACTTGTCATAATTAAGAATTAAGTAGACTGTCAAAACATGATTCAATTCACATTTTCCCTATTTAAGCTACTAAAGCTGTAAGGAATATAGATGCTTTTATGAACTTATACTTTGCACTAGAAAAAGAAACATATGTAGGTTATAAATTATTGTTTGGTTTCTTTTTTGAATATGAGTCAATTGCAAATGCAGAACATGAGTAATTGGGTCAAGGTTTCAGATCATTTGTCAGTGTCTGATAGCAGCAATATACTGAACTGAAGTTCCATCAGTGATCAGAGTTTGGTTATGGGAGTGACAAGCAGGTTACCTGTGACATCCATTTTGCACATCACATACGGCTTTCTTATGAGGATAAGAAGCACTGTATCAGTAATCTAAACTAGAGTTATTTTATTGTTTTTCACACATACAGCAGAAGGAACATTTCAGAAATTCTCAATTGCCAGGTGAGAGTTTGACAGGGACTCAGCATACAAGTAAATTCTTCTATTGTTATTGTTTCTTAGATTGATTACTGCAAAATGGCTTCCTCGAAGAGCATGATATAGATAATTTGAGTCACTTTTCCATTTACTAGTTTAAAAAGAGATTCAAGAACATTAAATTTACACTTATCAAAGAAAATGAAATTGCAAATTTTATCATTATATATAGTAGCTCTACTCTGTAAATTGATTCAATTGTCCTTGTAAAGTATGCAAAATAACCCACAAAACAATTTAGCAAACATGATTTAAGGTCAAGGGGGTCTGTTGATTTCCAAACACAACCTTAATGCCTATAAATACGAATATAACAATATGATCAAGAAGGATTTTAAATTTTTTAAAATGTAGAAGAGTATTATAAAAAGTACCTGTTATTTATGCACAAATATACACATATTTATACATTATGACAACATAAATGCTAATGCACAATTGGAGAAACAGAGACTACCTATTTTCTGGAATATCTCTGGATTGAGCCACAAAAAATGGGTAATTCCTTGTGGAGTTTCCAGAGGGTGATATTAAATCATAGGCTAAAAGTATCAAATCAAATGAGCGTGATAAGCCAGTTTAATGTGTTTTTCGCATTGCTTCTTTTTGCAACTTATCTTTTTGTGCATGAATGCATATTCTCTGTTAATATCATTTAAACATATGTCAAGAAAAAAGGATGCTAAAAATAACCTTCTAGGTAGTAAGCAACAATCATGAAATTACAATATTAATAATAAGAAACTCAAACTATCTCCTAAGTATTACTTGGGAATACTGAACTTCTTAACTGAAATGATGACTTAGCGAACGATCGGGACATTATGCCTTAGGTAATCCTGAACTCTTACATTATAGCCTAATGGAAAATAGTATGTTGCTACTGTTTTCCTGTTTTATATATTTTCCCAATAAATTACACTAGAAGTGAAATATTCTTTACACCATTAAATATTTAACCTTTCTATAACTATTAGTGTCTCTCATTCAATTGAAACCAAACTTACCAAGACATATATTTACTTGAAACTCACCTTAGTAAACATCTCAGTACACATAGAAGTAAGACCAAATAGTTAGAAAACTTAAAAGTATGTTTTAAATTACCTGTCATGTCTTTTATTTTTCTCTATAAATTATTAATGTATTTGGTTTCTTACATAAGATAAACTATGTGACATTTAACCTGTGTCTGATTGATTTCACTTAGCACTAGTCTCAGATCCATTCATTTTCTAATAATTGACTCAAATTTCCAATATTTAAGCTTTTTTATTAGTATACATTGAGACATATAATAAATCTATCCATCCTGAAGAGCTGGTTATAAACACATACTGTGCTGTGATCCTTTTCATTTTCCATTCCTTTCCTCTACTTTCTATCCCCCACCATTCCATAAAGTTCCATAATTTATGTCATCAGTCTTTTATTTTGCTCTTAAAATAGTCTATCACAAGTATACCCACTTTCTTAATCCATTTATCTAATAATGGGCATATAGGCTGCCACTAAGGTTTTCCTACTCTGAGCTGTGCTGCTATAAACATACATATGTGTGTATCATTGTAATATGGTGTTTTGGGCATATTGAAAAGAGTCTTTAACATTTTTGTGATGATATTGAGACAAGGTCTATGTTGCTAAATACCATAGACTGGCTAGAGTTTGCCATCCTTCTTTCTCAGTCTTCTAGAATGCTGGGATTACAGTTGTACAACCCCATTCCTGATTTAAGTATACTTTTAATTTTTTTTGAAAGAACATTTTATATTTTATTTTATTTTGTTTTATTTTATTTTATTTTATTTGGTACTGGAAATGGAACGTAGGACCTCACACTTGCCCGGGGGGTGCTGTGCCACTGAGCTATATCCCCGGTCCTAAATATACTTTTAAAACATTTACTGCTAAGAAAGGGTGAATTAACTAACAGTTCTGACAATTGGATAGCTTAACAATTATAGATGTGTTTAACATTTCATTCTTGATTCATTTGGATTTTACTTATCTGAAAATTAAATGATAACTGAATTTTCAAATTTATTAAAATAAAATACTTGTTCTTATAAAAGTAACCCTCATAATATTTTTTCTGGTTTTATTCTCACCTTTTCCCATCTGTCTTGAAGATAGTTTTACTAGAATATTTTTATCAGGGTATAACTTTAGGTTAAGGTTATATTTATCATCTCTGCTATTATTTTGTGTGCCATTTCAATAAGCCTTGTATTTTTTATTTTTTATTTTATTGTAGAGAGAGTCTGGTTAGCATATTTCTGTCCTTTTCTGAACCTTTCTCTCTCCTTTTATAAACTCCCAATTTATAGGTTCTAAATGTATTTATGGTTGCAGTTTTACCTGCAATAACTCCAGGCTTTCTTTTACAAACTTGTGCTAATTCTCTCCATGTCTGATTTAAATTTAAAAAATCTAGTGTAAGTGTTTAGATTCAAGATAGTTTAAAGGTTTCTGTTTTTTTAACTAACATTATTACATGAAAGCACACCCTTATAAAATCTCATATACATGTTATAGTAAGTGAGTCTTATCCATGGAAATTTGGATAATGCATTTTGTTGTGTGTCTGAAAACGTATTGATTTTGCAATGAATTTTAAGTTATAATTTAGTTGAACACAAACCTGTAGGTCGCTGAGTATTCCTTCAGAAAAAGGAAGGTACTGTTTTCTTGTTTTCCACAGTCATTTTTTCCTAGTGGAAAGACAAATACTCAATCAGAACACAGTTTGTTTATATGTATTTTCTGCCACACCATTATCCTTCATTTGTATTTTTCTGTATCATTTTTAGTTTTTTTACCTAGCTCTGTTTTTCCCCCTTAGTGGTAATTAAGGGTTGCTTATCTTAACCAAAGCACTTTATGAATTTCAGTTTTTATATTTTTATTCTCATGTACCACCTCTGTACTTTGTATCCATGTGTCTTTGTAAGAGAAGCAGGTCATCTGTTTGCTTGTATTGGAAGATGTTGTCAATTTAAGTTCTTCTGTCTAGTGACTTGGAGAATATCGTTGAGTAATCACAGTAATCAACTTCAATGTTCATGGATAATTGCACATATTCTCTCAGCCATATTTATCTGTTTATTTACTGCAACAAGTACAAATTGATTTTATTTAGTGCTGACTCTCTTTTGGCGGTGACTTTAACTCTTGAGGCAGAGGGAATTTAGTTTGGCTCATTTGGAGGGAGCAAATACAGAACTTCGGTCATCAAAGTTGCAAACTTTCATCTTTAGCCATGCCTAGAGTTTACTGGACTGTATGGTACTTGATTAGGATCAGAGAGTTGTAGCTAATTTCTCCTTACATTAAAGATGTGATTTTGCAGAAATATTCATTTGCCTGAATGTCATGGGTTATTCCCTTTATTTTCATACTTCCCTAGAAAAACTAAATGTCCCAATAGAATCTCAGTTTAAAACAGAAATGTACTGTGTGTAACAGAAAAACTAAACTAAACTAAACTGTAATGGAGCTATAGTATAGCCTTCTGCTTCACTTTTCCTGTCAAAACCATTTTCTAATTATAGAATATTTCACTGCTTAAGAAGTACTTAATTTCAGTTACTACACAAAGAATTCTTTTCTAACTCAATAACAATTTTGACATTTCTTAAATCTGAGTAATGACCTAAAAATAGACTCTTCAAGGATCTCAAAACTATATGTTATTAATATATATAATCCTCCCAAGGACAGTATCTGTTTTCCATTATATTTATTTGTTTTCCTACCCTTCTTGTTTCTCTTAATTATATTTTGAAGTATTTCTTTCTTCATTTTTAACAGGTACACAGTGTGAAGCATCACAAAATATTACGAAAAGACTACAGTGTGTTTTCATTCTCATTATGCACAATAAGAAAAGGAGAAAAAAAACATAAAAAGCTAAAATTTTCCATGTAAATAAAAATTAGGAAAATGAGTTGAAAAGAGTAAAATGTAACTGATTTTCTTAGAGGAGATAGTAGGTTTTAAAAAACATTTTAAATGAATTTAACTAATAGTTTTGTTTTGTCAGGTTTACTGAGCAGGTAGTCAAATATTTTAGATTTTTTTGGATATAGAAACTTATTGAAAAATAATTTTGACAATTAATTTAAAAATAACTTCTGTAATGGATTAGATATAAGTTTGAAGAAAATGTATATGACTTGGAGAGTTCAGAAGGTCTCCATTTATTGAATGTAGTAATTGAATATCAGTTATGTCCCCCACATTAAGCTTGCAATAGCCAACTTAAGAAAAAATAAGAATTGCTAACAAAACAAGATAGATGTTTTTCAATCGTTTACTTTCTGAACACAAAACATGTTCTGCCTTTAAAAGAGTTTAATGATGATGAAGGGGATAATAACTAGGATTGTTCCCAAATAATTTGCTTGATATGGCCATTTATGTATAACCAGAGGTATGAACAAAAGAAATTTTATGGAGCATGAAAGTAACTCCACCTCCTTTACTGAGTAAAAGGAACATAAGTATCACGAGTTTAGAATTATCCATATGAAAACCATTGTTTGCCCTTTCATCATTCTGAGGAAAATTTCTCTTCTGTGTTCATTTGCTAGTACAAGAGAACTGAGGCAATTAATGTTTAAGTCATAAGGCATTGTCAGTAGTTTCCCAGACTCATAAATACTTAAAAATCATAACTTAGTAAAAGTAAGCATTTACCTAAGAAAAGTTATACCTCAATCTTATATTACCCTATTTGTTAGAACAAAATTTAAACTGTGATGGTCTCCAGCCTAACCCAAGTCTGTTATGGAGTAGAAAATGGTACTTTCTAACACCAAAACTTTATCTTACATTGTCTTCTTCAGGAAAAGGACTTTGTGATCTTGGGTGACTATTAAAGTATACAATAATAATTCTGCCTCAAAAGTGAAAATTGGAGAGTTATTAGATGAAAGTATCTTAATCCAAGAAATAACTTAGTAGTTTCTACATTACAGAAAAACGATTTTAGGAGACTGTTCTGCAATGATCCTCAAAACTCAGACAATAAATCAGCTTATCTGCTGTGTAGTACAGATGAGATGTTCTAGCTTATAAATATATTAATTTATTTAGAAAGTGATTATAAGTATAAAATGTTCGTTGAAGGATACACTACACTTCATTTCAAAAATCTTTACACAGAGTTCCATGTTATTGCATGTAGTGACAGAGAAAACAACAAAATGTGTCCCTTAAATATTAGAATGTTATTCCACAGGTCTTAAATGAATAGTAGTTGATTTATTTTTCCTTTTATATGATTTTAGGTGACTATGTGATCCCAGTGCAATCATTTTTATTTCAGTTTTGGGGAACACCATACAAACACAATGTTCTGGAGGTGTATGGTCACATAAAATGAATTTGTTTATGAATGTGTCTATAGTTGCTTCAGTGTCAATATTTGCTCATTTTTAATTAACTCATGATTTATTGAAAAAAGTATATAACTTAATTGCAAGATTGGAGTTATTTGGAGACACTTTTTTTCTGCTAAAATTCAAGAATTTGGCTGTGCTCTTATTTAAAAGAACTCTCACTTACTTACACTCATTTAAGAATTAAGTATCATATATGAAAAGGTCAGGTACACTACATGAAAAAATGTGTGTATATTTACATAACTGAAACAAAGTAAGCTGTAGCATGAAATGATTGCTAAAATTCTTAAAGTCAGATATATTTAAAATGTAAGGGTGAGTGTATCACATGCCTTTCTAGACAGTTATCTTAGTCTGTACTTTGAGAAATAAACCTTAGATCCTGTGAATTGAAACAAATAGGAAAACACAGCGGCAACCTGCTCCTGCACACCGTGGCACTGGAGTAATGAAAGGTCAAGACCAGTGATCATCTATCTCTATAATTTCACTAACAATTGACAAATACAATTTAAAACCTGCCAAAAATGAAATTGATCTTGTTCTTAGAGAAAATTGTATCTATCTGTTTAGATTTCTCTACTGTGCTATGATAACAAAAATAATAAAGAATTCACTCACATCCATCCATAAGACTATGAAAGCACTACTTTGTAACTGCTCTGATTCAATTTATAAAACAGAAACCCTATTTAAATGATATATATTTGAGAGACTTTAAAAACTTCCTAATATTTTATTTTTCTTTACATTCACCATATGCAGCTGTAATTTCAAGGTGGAAATAATAAAGACTGAAATTGTGAGGAAAATTGATGACTTTAGTATCTTCAGTTCTCTTATGAGCTAAGATACTTTTGAAATTTTCTAGAGATTAAAAATATGCTATAATTGAAGAAGAGGGACTGGAAATGTTATAGTATAGGAAATCTATATTTAAAGACTGAAAACAATCATTTTTGTGGCTTAGGTGAAATATAAAACAAGCAATTATAGATGTATGAACTGCACATAATTATAGAAAGAGAAATTTTAGATACGAAGAATTGTGCCAATCATATTCCACAGTTAAATGTCAAACATTTAAAGATTGTGTATCACTAATATTTTTCCTTATGCACAGTTTGTCCACTGAAAGTATATTTACACAAATACACAAAAGCACACATGATAACTAATTTTTGTAATAGAACAGCAAATAACAAATGTTTCCTTTGTGTCACTTAATAATGTACATCTACTGAATTTACTTAGATGATAGTTTCTGATACAATTTCAACAATCAAATACAATCATCTTCACTCATTATATGTAGAAAATACATAATTAAACACACTGAATATTAATGTAATGAATGTTGATATTTCTAATAGAGTGTCTAGTGTTTTTACTCTACAGGAAAAAAATACAACTGAGGTAAATTTATTGGTTTTTAAAACACACACTTATTTTTATGTCTAATTGTTAGAATTTTTTGCTTGTGTACTAAGCATTTTCCTGAGCTTCAGAGAGTAAATCCTATTTTCATCTTTATTCCTTCTTTCAAATAACACGAGGAATTTTTTTCCTATCCTATTTGATTCAGTTTTGGGTTTACAGCACTATTAAGGTGAAGTATACTGAGAAAATATACATTATAGCCAGGACCAGCTACCTAATTTGGGCAGTCCAGTGTGTAATGAAAATGTCAGACCTCTTCTTCAAAGAGCTAAGAGAAAAAGAGCCTTACAGGTACTAAAATGCAAAACTTTTTCATTTCCTTCAAAGTGCCTCTCTCAAACTGTGTTTATCTCATTTCTTTGGTGTCACACATCAGTCTGCAGATATAGGGCACTCACAACACTCATAGAGTGGGTTTGAAAGTTGACAGCTGCCCTGCAGGGGAGCTTTTTGAGTCTCTTCCTGCAGCATAATAAATGTTGTTTCAAACTACAGCCAGCTTCTGGATCTCCACACTGTCCCCTAATGGCTGAGGAAGCCAATCTCTTCCTCTCACTTCCTGCATACTCAACCAATGGAAGATGGTGACAACCAAGGTTTTGCCATCTCCACACTATGGCATTCTCACTAAGTGTATTAGAAGTCTGCAAGAGGCTCCCATCCCTGAGGGTTCAGAGCTGAGGGTAGGGTAGCTACCACCATGTCCCTCCCAGAGATGTCCCACTGTGCTGCCTACTCCTGAGCCTGCTCTACCTGGGGCTTCCTGAAAACAATGTCCTTCTTCTTCTGTCCACTTCACTGGTTAGATTAGTGTGCAGATGTCACATGAGGTAATGTTTATCCAGCAGGTAGCTGGCGGTTGAAGGCCAAACATAGAGAGCAAACCAGGGACAATAACAGGGGCTAAGCTGTCTTCACGGGACTCCTATGGCGTACCTATCTTTGAATGTTTCACATGCCTACAAGAGTACTTCCTTCACGTAATTTCAGTTGCCTTCCATGTTTCAAGCCATTGACAGCATCCAGTCTTCCAAATTTTATGTCCATCTTTTTATTTCCTAATGTTTCTTTTGAGCATTTTTCCTACTATTATGGCCAATTTTCTAGTATGTTTCTTTTGAGCATTTTTCTACTATTTCGACCAATTTTTGAGTATATATAACTTGTAGTATTTTTAACTTTCTATGATGTATAATTCCTATTTTTATATTGTGATGATTTTCTAAATTGTTTTACCTAATTTTTCTTTTTCCTAGCATATTTTTAAAACTTTTAAGTATCACACACTTATGAGGTGCAATATAATATTTTGATACTTGTATACATTGTGTAATGATGATATAAAGTTGATTTAGCATACTTAAAATCTCTAGCATTATCATATCTTTTTGGAGACTATGTTAAAATGTTTTCTTGTATCTATTTTGAAATATACATATTTTTAGATATGGTCACTCAAATACTGTCTATTGAGAAATATTTTCTCTCTAGATATTTGAGGGAATTGACTGGATTTCAATTTATCTTATTTTAAACCTTTTAATTTCATAGATTACCTTTGTCTTGGTTCAGCTTTTGTTTCACTGTTAGCTTTGATTAAATTTTTATTTTTTATTTTTGTTTCATTATTATTGTGTAAGTCTAGAATTTCTCTGTAAGTAAGAGAGTGTTTAATTTTCTCTTACACACAAATTCAAAAAATTCTAAGTCTAGGATTTCTCTGTAAATATGGGAGTGTTTAATTTTCTCTAATATACAAACTCAAAATATCATATATCTGAAATATTTTTCCTTTGTTATCAGGTACTTTGATATGTTATAGCCTAGATCATTCCTTTTAAGCTCTTAGTTTTGGAAAGTAATTGTCAAAAATTATGCTATGATTAGAGTATTTGAATGTTGTTTTTATACACACTCTCTAATGATACCACTAATGGAGATCTTATTTCTTATCAACAGAATACTCTGAAGCACATTAAAATATTCAGATGTTTTAAGAATTTATTCCCTTGTTTTTTAGTACATGTTTTATTATATTTAGGAGATAAAAAAACAAATTAATGTGGTTTGACTGGCATACTTAATATAAACTTCAAACTGAATTACAGTATTCCATCATACTGCTTTTAATTGAATATTTACAAATGAAATGAATTACTCACCCAACAAGTGATTGCTTAAAAAACTATTGACTGCTTAAATAATTTGGGAATGCATTCTAATTTTTCAAATTCAGCATAAAAATCAAATGAACAGCAAACAACACTTTCAACAGTTTCAGTGTTTCAGTTGTCTCCACTGAAAGTCAATAATTATTCCAATACTTGCGCAGTATCCAAATCTCTAAGAGATGAAGTGCTGTTTCATTTAAATTGCACAGTTCACAAAATTTTGCAGAAGGTATACGATCTTTAAACTTTCCTCTGAGATACTGTGGTTCCTCTGTATTTGTTGCGCTATACCACATTTAAGAATCAAATGATACTAATAACCAACGTGTTATGGTTTAAGACTAGAATGTCTCCCAGAAGTCTAATCATGGGCTCAGATTTGTGGCTTTTAGAAAATGATTGGTTAATGGATTTCTACACTCAGTGGATTGACCTGTTGTGGGTTGATAGCTAAATATGCTGTTAGGAGGAGTGGTTTCTCCCTTATCTCTGTTTTATGACTGCTAGAAGGTGAGCAGTTTCCTCTCACCTTGTCATTGTGCCATGCTCTTAATTCCTTGAAACCAGTCAACGGTAGACTAAATCCATGCAACCGTTAGCCAAGTCAGACCTCTCTTCCTTTAAATTATGGGTGTTAGATATATGGATTCATCAATGGAAAGTGAGTAAAGATGATTTACATAAACTGTTTGATAATAATCAGCACTAAATTTCCACAAGTAAAGAGATAGTTCAACTATAAGGAATAAGACAGTATGGAAATAATGTTGAAAGCAATGTTAAACAAAAGTACACCTTTCCTTTCTAGTTTATAATTAGTTATAATTCTTCTTTTATAAGTGTCCTTGTGAGGTGTGAACAAGAATACAATGAATGCTGTTGCCAAGTACCATTCAACAGAAAGACAGGCTCATAAAAATAGTTCAGTGTGTCCTCGTCTCCCTTATTCGCCGGTTCTGGCAAATGCCACTTCTGGCTCTTCCTCAAAGAGAAAATGGCCTGAAAGACAAATGGTTTTGAATTGATTTGGGACACCAAGGTGGCCACAACGGTACAGCTAAGGGCATGAAACAAGACTTCCAATACTGCTTCATACAGTGGCAATAACAGTGGGATGAATAAATGTGTTTGAAGTGAGCAGGAATATATTGAAGGGGATTCATGCTGATGCCTTTTACTGTAATAATTTTTAAAAATTGAACAGTCATTGTACATTTCAATCATGCCTTGCATATTTTCTGTAAACATTGTTCAATGTGTTACATTATATTTTTATGCTATGTAGTAGTTTATGTAAAGTTAGAACAAAATTGAAATAATAGTAAAACTTTGTGTTTCAGAGTATCCGGTAGTAGATCTCTCCTATCATGTATTCCACCTGAGGGATTGCTTTCTCTTCTAGCCATAGTTCTCAGAATAAGGATGATGAAATACAGACCTTTGCTTTTAGTCCAGAAAAATTTATGTATTTTTCGGAAGAGCATATGATATTTTTTCTGAAACTGTACTACTTGGTTGTAATACAAGGATAACAGAATTAGCAACACCAAATTTTAGTCCTTCATGGTTTCTATGAAAATCCTGGGATAGCAGTAAGTTGCTAATTACCATAACAATCTGATAACAAAAATGCAAGAGATTATTTTTTATCTTTAAATTTCCATTTTTATGCACTGCATGCTAGATTATGAATAAATAGTATAGAAATGAATTTATTGAAATTTAACATCTTTTGAGGTTTGACTTGCTAAAAAGGAAGCAATTACACTATTGCTATCCTTATAATACTATATGCTAAATTATTGATTTAATTACAGACATAGAAGCTTTTTAACTGTAACTAATGATCAATCTATTCAAAGCTACAATGTGCATCAAATGCTACATAAATTAGACAAGTGGAAAAATGAAATTGTCTATTAAAATTTAATAATATATTAATATTTAATTCCCTGGAAACCTGCCATTGATTTATTCAGAAAAGTATTGGGGAGACTGTTGTTTACTAATCACATTGCTACTCCTACTCAGGCAAACAAACACACTAAATGAAGGGCTTTCTCAAGGAAGGGATTACTAACAAAGAGCACTGTGAGGCTTCTTCTGGGAAAAAGAAGAGAAAATTTTATCAGATCCTGTTAAATATTTCAGCCAGGAAAAACAGAACAATGAAATGAATAATGTGTTTTCCCTGACAAAAACAGAAGCACTCAGAAAACGTTGTAACTGGTAACTGTTAGACTAAGGAGCATGCTCTTAAAAGACAAACACGTGAAAAAAGTAAAAGTAATAATGGACACAATAGTTGTGATTTAGTTACCGCAGAGAAGCTTAACTTTAAGAGAAATGATGAAGGAATCATGAATGCTCTTTTTGTTCAAAGTGACTATGATCTAAATTAGAAAATAAAAAAAAGAAAAAATATGCCTTATTATTGTTGACAATACAGACTATAAATCAAGGGTTGAAAGCCTTCTTAAAGTTTTAGAGTAGCAATGTGCAGAGAACCATTTATTATGAAAAGATCCCCAAGCTCCTGATGGTGACATCCAATTGTAGTCACAGGACTCTGGGAGACTGAGATGGTAGGATCGTAAGTTTGAGCCCAGCCTGGGCAACATGGCAATGTATGGAAACTCTCTCAAACACAGAAAAATAGTAAGAAGAAGGAAGTCTGGATGTACCTCAGTGCGAAGGCCCTAGTTTCAACTCCCAGTAGAGCCAGGGGAAAAAAAAAACTGAAGAGAAAACAATCACTCAATCACTAAAACTTATGGATACTAAATTATTGAGAAAATCAAAGTAAGAACAAAAAAGTGTTAGGTAACAGTCTATATAATCAGAGTATATTATATTTTATGTTAGTATATATTGAAGTCAAAATTGTGTAATGATGAAAAGGATAGATAAGTACACAGTCATTTACCACAAGGAGTCTGAATCATCACCCATCATTTGATGTTCTCATTTGTAAAACAAACAAAACACCCATGAACTTTGGAAGAACATGTGTTAAACATGGCACAAATCAGAAAACAGAAGTTGGCTTCAGTCTACTTATTCCAGACCAATCATTACCCTCCTGCAATCTAAACCCACACTGCTGAGGTCATGCTACTCTTTTCTTCACAGAAGATTAATTAAACCTTTTTTCATCATTGAAATATTCCTTCCTTTGCAACAATATAGATCATTTTACAAGCAAAACAAACAATGTCAAAAGAACCAATCTATACTGATGAATGAAGAAAAGATCATAAATTTTCTTCTGGATCCTCAGTACTGCTCTATAGTTGTTATTTTTCCACTGTGACATCTAGTTCTGAGTGGAACTAGTATTGAAACTTTGAAATGACCTTTGATTTATTCATGCCTCTCTTCTCTCCAATTTATGTTGATCATATTCTTTCAATGTTTATTATAGTCATCTCTACTCCTATGATTGATCATCCAAACTTCAATATTATGTAGCATTTTTTAAGCTAGGGTTTCTTAGTAACATAAATTTAACTAAAACTTATAGATACTAAATTATTGAGAAAATCAAAGTAAGAACAAAAAAGTGTTAGGTAACAGATGATTAAATACACAACCAAAAGAAGCAGATGCAAAAAATATTACAAGATGTCGATTGTTCACTGTTTGAAAATAAACAAAATACATTAATGAATTGTCCTATTAGTGGGACCCAATGCCCCAAACCACCCTAAGTTAAAAGAGGAGACTTTCATTAGCTTCATGATTTCATGGTGTTTAGGGCATGGAAGTATCACTGTAAAAGTATTGAGAGGGCAAATTGTTTCATTTAAAGCAATTGAAAAGCAGACTATGGTAGCAGCATCAGAGAGGAGAGGACCAAGGACCATGTATAATATCCAAATTTTGCCTCCCTGACCCACTCAGACATAACAAAGAGTGTGCTTTACTAAACTTCTTGGCAGTTCCTAAGCAAATCATTTGACACAATGAAGCTTAATGACCACATCCCATCCCTTGTCAAACTCAGTCAAACACATTCCTTAAAAAGACTTAATTTCTGATTAAAGGCATGGCCATAAGTCTACCTAACATACTACATTGGGCCCAGGTAAAGTAAAATAATTCTTTCCCCAAATCTCAATAGTCCTAATACAGTCAAACTTTCCAAAAGTCCCCTCTGAAACTCAAGGCAAACTCTCAGGTGAAAATTCCTGTAAAAATTAAAATCTAATCACTTAACCCTAAGTGACACAGTATAAACATAACTCACTGAAAAAAGGGAAGAATAAGAATGTATATAAAACTTGAACCAAGACAGAAACACAGCACATCATTGTTAAGACTTCCAATTCCATGCCTGGCATTTGGGGCATAAAGAATTCTAACGTGCTATGGTCTTGGTGGTTGTACCCCGTACTTCCTTTGGTCCCAATTTTACATATGACTCTTTTTGGGATAAAATATAAGTTGTCCCAATACTCTTGGTATGATTTTTTCCCTTGTTTGTCACTGTAAATCTAATTAAAAGCAACCAGCCATACTCATGCAATGCCTGAATGTTAAGCTACCTTAGTTTTCCTCCACCACATAAATTAGATCATGGCCCTTAATTTCAGTTCCAAGAACTCTCAGAACACGGGCAAAATGTAGATAATTTTTGTTGTTAAGAGTAAAAAATTCCTGGGCTCAGGCATGGGCTGCAGGACGTAGGACCGGAGGTGTGATTATTCTCAGAGTTCTGGAAATTGGATGGCTATGGGATGTCAGGGACAGACCTATCAATGGGCACATCATATCTGGACAAGTTGTAGGAAAAATCTCTATCATAGGAAGTAACAGAGAGATAATTTAGTTGCAGAATTCACTCATTTCTTATTCTACAGTGATCAAAATGTGTACATGTGTAATTAACTGTTTTCAGTTCCAGTCATGGTCATTTAAAACATTCAGTAGTCAGGATAAAATTATTAATGAATTGCTATACTTTTAAACTACTACTGGAAGATTGGAGAAGAGTCACACTTTAACCTTTCATGGTAGAACAGCTCTCAAACTTACACAAAGTTATCGGGTTTTCTGCAGCAGCAAATGTAGTGAGAGTAATGAGGAAGCTGGGGCTGGGGAATTCTGATTCATTGTAGATGGTAAGTGTAGATATTCAGAAATGGCAACATTTTCCATTTTAAAGTAATTGGATGTTGAATCAATTTTTAATGTGTTTTAAAATTTCTATATATTGGAAGCTGAAAGTTGATATTCAAAAATGTGTGTAACAAGAATATATAATTCTTTGAATTGGTAATTCCATTGTATTTGCATTTCCATTTGAATCAAAAATGGAAAAGTAGTAACTTCACTTAGTCTTTCCTCTAAAGAATGAGTATCTTTGTTGTTTTAGAAATCTGAGATTCTTCAGTCTCATGTAATAATATACATCCACAAATCTTTAAAATATAATCTCATAAGAGATATACAGTTTAATTTATTGAATGTAAAATCCGTCCTCAAACCATATTGGAAACTGAATGAAATTTGTTTTGATATGAGGAGAGGGAGAAAATAAAAGGAATGAAAGTGTGGAAAGAAGAAGAGGGACAAAAGATTGGAACTCAGATCCTTTACACAGATTCATGGAAAGGAAGATATTCTATTTGATGTTCATTATGAGTAGGAAATATTTAACTACACTTCCTAGTTTTTGCCATTTTAAAACTTCAACAGTAATCTTATGTTTTATAGATCTGTAGAGATGACGGAGAAATGATAGACTTTAATGTTCCTTTGAATTTTGATAGTTATCTCAAAGTTTATATTTCTGAATCTCATCTTCGTTGATCTAATGTACCTTACTGAAACTATTTCAGATTATTGGGAGTTAAATTTGATTGCATCAACTTGATCAACTTTGAAATGGCCAAGAGGATTGGAAGAGCATGCTTCCAGGTGTGTTTGAATGAGTCATACTGGCCACACATTGCAGTTTATATTGGTCCCTTCTTGGGCAAGGTTCTCCTGCTCTGCTTCCCAGTATCCAAGAACTAACCAGCTTTGCTCCATCATTCCTTTCTGCTGTAATGTTTCCATCTTGGAGCCAGCTGTCTACAGACTGGAATGATGAGTCAAGTTAGACATCCCTCCTTTGATTTGTCATTGTTGAATTTTATGTCCAAGTGAAGGGCAAGTGATATAGTTTGAGTCTGGATGTCCCCCTAAAAGCCTCATTCAGTCATGAAGGTGGGCTTCTAGGGTATGTGAATGACACATAGTCCAATGCTGGGACTATGGATGTGAGTGTTACACCCAAGTGGGTGTGACCTACATACAATATAAGGGACAGAAAAGTCTTCTATCCATGTTCATTCCCTTTTGTTCTTATTGCCTGCACTGTTTTCTGCTGCCATGAACTGTTGCCCTCTGCCATATGCCACTCTGCCTTGGAACCATCTGAATATGGACTTAAACCTCCACAAACTATGAGCAAAATAAATCTTTGCTTCCTTCATTTTGAGTGCCAAGTATTTTGTCCCAGCAATGAGACAACAAATAATAATTTCAGATTAGATATTCTTTTACTTAACACCCTAATTATCTATTTAATATATAAAACATAGCTACACTTAATATTAGTATTGTTCTTTTTTTAGACACATCTTTAGTATATTATACATATTTATAATCCCCACTGTTTTGTCACTGAGTTATTCCATAGTTTATTACAAATATGATCAACAAAACAAGACAAAGCCTAGCAAAAGAAATCAACAAATTTTATTTTTCTTCCTTCCTCCTTAACACTAACATATTTTTCAGAACATTACCCACATTTTAAAAATTTATAGGCCTACATAAGATTGCAAAAACATTCATTTTAATTCTTTTATTTATTTAAGAGAAAAAAAGGCACATATAACAATGACAAAAAGCAAAAGAGACAAACAAATTACTAGAGTAAATGCAAAACAGTAACATTACAGGTTTACAAAACAGGATGATAGAAACTTGACAATGGTTGCAATATTGTGTATCATTATCTTCAAAATGGTTGTTTACATTAACAGATATAGACATGTAAAATTGATCTAATCATATGAGTATTAATTGTTCTTTCTCAATAACGAATACATTCAGCAGTGTGTTCGTTTTAGTTATCTTACATACACATATATACAGATTTATATAAAAAAACAGCTCAAAGAGCAAAAGCAATTGGGAAGGGAAAAGGGAGAGAGAGGGAAGGGAAAGGGAAAACATTAATTTTAAATGAGTGCCTTAATATGTTTTATTTTCTAAGCTCTCAATTTTAGGAGTAATTTTATACTAACTATCTAAAAAAGTTAAATTTTAATTTAGTAAAATTTTAATATAATTAAGAGAGTAAGCATAAGAGATAATATTTTAATTCAGAACAGTTTATCAGATATTTTATATAGTCTGATGCTTTAAAACATGGTGCTATTTATATACTCATTTCTAACAAAATGTACAACTCGATTACAGTATTTTTCCTTAAAATCTGAAAAACAATTATATTTCACAACCTTCCAAAGCACAAGGTGAAACAAAAATTAAAATTGCCAAGATAAAAACAGCATTCTTGGTACTAAAATGTAAATACTTTTATTTCCATTTTTGAAAAATAAATTTTAAAATATGATTTACAAGGTGTCATTATCATTTAATTTTTTTTCTTGGGGCAAAGAGACAGAGACTTTATACGTTAGAAGAAGAAAAGGGGCTTTATTTTTCAGATGTCAACTCTTCTACTTTATGGTGGTTTGCTTAGTTTTGGTCTTTTCTCTAACGCATGTCTCTCATTCCTTCTGAGTTTTTCTTATCTATATATCTGTAATCATATATTGAAAATTAGGAAAATTCATATCATCCCTGTCTCCCAGGCACTTATTAGGGTATGTGCTTTCTTCATATGGAATAGTCAAAAAAATTGCATCCAACCGAGTTTGGTAAAGAAGGTTTTATTCAACACTACTGCTGTTAAGGGAGGCAAATTAAACTCAGTTTCTCTGAAAATGCAAGACTGGAGGGTTTTCCATTTCTGGTGTAAATCACAGAAAAGCATAGGAATACTTTAAACCAGGAAATCTCATGTCTTCTATACATTTGATTTTTCCCTTAAATAATGCCAGAAATGTTTTCAATTGGATTCCAGTTCTGGCAAACTGAAATGTATGTAATAGTATCAGTGTTGAATTAACACATTTGATTTGTTTGCTCTGATTCTACCTCAACAAAAGAATTTTAACTTTTTATTCCCCCCCTAAATAAAGTTGATGCATCTCAGTGGATTTCCACTTTTCTCATGGAAGAGAGAAAAAGGTTTAAAATGCTATTGCCTTTGCCACTTCACATACTAAATTAACAGTCTTGGAATTGACATTTGAATTGCCCCTGGCTATGGGATCCTTCATAATGTTTTAAAGAGTTCTCACTTGTTTTTGATATATTGAAGGAAAGTGAAAACTACTGAGAATAGTAAAACACCTCTTGAGCAATAGTCAAATTCAATATGTGTTCATAAATGCTAATATGAGTTCTTGAAAGTGTAATGTCATGTCCCATGTGGAAGTACAACATGACTTGAATAGTCTGATGAGGATCTCCTATGTCACATCTACTGCTGTCAAATTCAGCTGATAGAATACAAGACCCAGATAATCTGTTCTACCAGCATAAAAATAACTTTAAATACAAATTACTTTATTCATAAATACAAAAGAGTTTTATCCTATTTAAAGCCGAAGTTCTCCATAAATTATAAAATACCAGCCTCCCAAATAGTTTTATTCTAGTTAAGAAATTAGACTAGCCTACTCTTGGCGTGTGTATGTGTTTTTTTCTTTTTTTTGGTCTTAAAATTTGAACTCGTAGCCTTGTCACATGCTAAGCACTTTTTGTTCCAGTAAGCTAGACCTTTTGGCCTTGAGTATGTTGTTTTATTTACACAACTATATACAATTAACTGAACAGGAAACAAACTTTCTTGGCAAAATATATGTTCAATGCACAAATAAGACTACTCTTAAAATTTAGGTATAAATAAAATCCAGTGGTAGTTATTAATCAAGCATATAAGCACTTGACTTTTCCACTCCTACATTTTAACTTATAACTAATGGCAGAGAAGAGCAAACCTATGCAGATTACTACTCTCATTCATAGTCTTGGTTTCAGCAAATGTCTACATAATGCAGATAACAAAATTCATATTGTTAGGATGAATCTTTAACCCTAACTTCTCACTTGGAACCCACAATAATATTTCATGTTTTATTTGCTCATTTTTCAATATTTTCCTTGCTTTTGCTGTAGATATTTTCAACATGTCATTCCTTGGTCAAAATCTAATCTCATTATATTTCTTGAAAAACATATCCTACTTCTTGCATTTTCTATTTACCATATGCAATTCCAATGCTCAAGTCACCATGGAAAGAAACTTAGAATAAATGTAAAACTTTAAATAATGTAAAGTTACATTTCCTGCTTACTATTCATATTAAAGTAGATAAAAGGCATATTCAGTTCAATGACATAAATATTTCATATACACAATAAATTCTTTTGATATTTTGCATAATTCTCTAGTGAAGATTTTCATTCTTTCATATTGTGATTATTCAATTACTTATTCCCTAAATATTGAAGATAATAAGATAAACAGATACACTTTAATTGGAACTATTAAATTAAAAGTGACTATAATTTAGAAGTTTCTAGTAGCTGCTAAGCAGTACTGCACAAACTTTGTACAATTCACAGTGCTCACGTTTGTTTAAATGTTCTCTATTGTAATTTTCTTGTATTTTTCAGTTAATACTATTGATACAAAAATGGTTGCACAGCCTTCTTTTTGGTATTTATGTCAGAATTGTTTACAATTTGATTTATTTGTATAACATTAAATATCATTGCTAAAGAGTATCAAGTAATGGTAAAAGAAGACATATTTTTTTCCAATTTCAGCATAGAAAATTATCACTTCAATTTATTTATGATTGATCCTCCAAAAAGAATTGTATTTTTTATACATAACCAACTTGGAGGCCTTTGAAAATTGCTTGATCACATTAGTCCAACAGAAATACAGCTCTATTTTAAAATTTTATATTCCCAGTCAAATACATTTACACATATAAAACTATTCCTTATGTGTCTTGAAATTTACACTGAGAAATCTTGGAATAAAACAATTTCTTATAAAATCTGGAAGATAAGACAATTGAGGAGTAAGATGAAGCATAATTTAAGCAAAGCACGATTTGTCTGAGAGATATTGAAGGAATCAAAATCTTGTTAGGAATTATGGAGAAAATATTCATGATAAATAAAAATTAGCTCAAATACTGTATTTTCTACTCTTGGCTTCTTATAGAGATACTCTTCATTTAATGACCAAATGTAACTCCTGAGACTAGGTCATTAACTGAATTAGTCGTTAAATGGGGAATTGCATATGTACATACGTTGCAATATTCAGAGCAAAGAAACAGTAAAAAGAAACTCCAACTCGATGACTTTGCTTTGTTTTTTGCATAACTCGTACATGCAGTATTGTAATATATAACAGAATATAAAATTACAATATTTGTTGCACTGTAAAATCAGCAAAAATTACAGTACTGTACAAACAAGGTATACTGTATAAAAGTAGACATTGAGGTTCTAGAACCAGGATGTAGAGAACTATGCATAAAGTAAAAGACAGGTCATAAATCCAAACAGTCATTAAAAAGGTTGATTGTTAAATAAGGACTATCTGTTTTCTGCAAATGATTCAAATTCCATGCCTTCCTTTCTCATGTCTCTTTAAGTCATGAAATTGTTTAGCCTCTGTTTTTATCTCTACACTTACAAATGGTCATTAGCTTCAAAAACAAAACTCAGTGACTATATAATTTAAACATTTCAATACATAGTGCAGTAGTGTCATGGGTTTTGAAATTCCACATAAATGTTAAATATGAAAAAAAAAAAGAGCCATCATAAACCATAGCAAAGAATCAGAAGAGAAACAAGCCTTTGCATGAAGCAGGCTGCACCATACTGTTGGGTAAGAACCTCAGCCAGAAGAGAAACGATGGCTTCCCATGAGCCAGAAAAACCAGAACCTGGACACTGATTCAGAGGACTGAGGCTGAGATGAGAGCAACTGAGGGAAAGGGAATACCTTGATGCTTGTATTATTTGGTTGACTCTGCACGCCTGGGGCTGGTGGTCTGGGCATCTACTTGGAGAATGGCAGTGTGTACTGTGTCAACTGTGGGAGATTTCCACCTGTCTTGTTTTTGAAATCTGATGCTTTGTTCCATTTTACTGTTTTGTTTTATCCCTACCCCTGGTAACACGAGCAATTATTTTGAAGATAGTGACATACTGTATTGTTCTCATTGTTTGTTTTGTTCTGATTCATTGTTTTATTTTATTCAGTGTTACATTTTGATTGGTTTTATTCTGCTTTGCTTTGTTTGATTTTGATATGTGTGATGGTATGGACAACTATCGTGATGATGGCAATATATGCTATGGTAGCCATTGTTGATATCGTGTTATCCTGTTTTGAAGTTCTATACATTTTCTGCTTTGCTTTAATTGGCTTTACTCTGTTTTGTTTTGTTGGATTCTTTTCTCTTTAAAATTAAAAAAGCAGCAGAAAGTATTTTTCATCTTACTCATTAAAAATACAAGCTGCTCCAACTATGTTGGTATATTTACTTTAAAAGTTTTAGATAATAACCATATTACTTAACATTTGTAAAAAACGCAATAATAACTTTCTTTTTGGTACAAAATTCATATGTGATCTTAAATTATAAGTGGAAATTAACTATAATCTGGGCACATGCAAATACTCATATTCAATATTCTTGTGGATTTTATAAATTTGTAATCTTGTACTAATGGAGATCTTAGATATTGTACTGCAAATACAAGTATAAGAGTTTCTACAATATTATATAAACTAGGACAGTTTAGTTATAAGTATGCAGTGTATGAATCTTAAGAAATTTGTGTTGAATGGCTTTTGTTTTGTAGACCTTAGAGTAACAATATCATGCAATCATGAACAGTTTCTCAAAGTAAATCATTCATAAAGAGATTTGAACTTTTGTAACATTAAAGTAATCTAATTACCTCTTATAAATGGGCAAAGTGATGTGTTTGACTTCATTGATTGAATCACTGTTTTACTTGATGTTTAATCAATATGGATGTTTAGTTTCCTATGCTTACTAACTTCAATCAAAGAATTAAAGATTTTTGAAAAGAATCAATTCAATATATAAATCCATGTTTAGTAACTAATAAATAACTTCAGTGTTTAAATTGAAAAGCTATTTTATTAAAGTTGCTTATATTTTACCACTCATGTTCATACTGCTTCCTTTTAATTCTGGAAGAAAAACATAAGGAGACAAAAGATACAGGAGAATGATTTTAATGCAAGTGAAAAACATGATAACTGGACACAATAAGTTAGTAAGATATGACAAAAAAAACAAAGCAAATTTTTATTTGAGAAGAAATTACTTAAAAATTTAAAAAGATGTAATATATTTGAAAACGTTACTCTGTTTATTTGTTATCCTTCTGACTGTAGCATTTTTCTCTTTTGTATATATATCTTTGAATGTCATATTATTAGGATTGTTCTATCTAAAGTACAACCTCCCTATAGGGATATATTTCTACCATAAAAACTTTACACATTTATCTCATCTTTTAGACAAGATGGTCTACTTGCTTTCACAGGGAGTAATAATGTTCATTGTCTTGTCACTTGCTAGAATTGCACTGCCACTTAACAGGAACATGGCAAAGGTATGTCAACTCAATGAGCAAATGGCTGCAAAAATCAGAAAGTTTCTGAGAGAGAGCATACAAAATGAAAACCTGAAAGATATGTTTCACCGAAAAATCACTATAATTCTTTGTAAAACTAAGAACACTGTTTGGAAATAATTAAAGCGTTGTGGATAGGAGCACATGACAAGGCGTAGAAACACAGAGGAGTACTAGCTGAAGATTTTAGGCCCGACATCTGGCACTTGTGCAGGCAGTGACTAACAATCTGTGGCAGCAACTACCAGCAATGAAGACGTGCTCTGCCATAGACGTGAATGGGGAATAGATTCAGAACCAAGGAGAAGAAGGGAAAGAGTGTATCCAGTGTTTTGGTGCTGATAGTGGTAGCGATAAACATATAAGAGATATTCTCAGGCTGCAGTATTGGAAAGAAACATTTAATGAACCTTATAAGTACCTAATCGCAGAATTTGAGAAAAGTGCAGAAATAATATTTGCTGCTATGCGAGTGATTTTTCCCTAGGCAACATATAACAGGGCAAACACAGGTGGCATAAATATAATAAAAGAAGGTGCTATTCAAGCAACCTAAATATTAGATGGAGTCCTTGTTGATTTTTCAGTATATTTTTAGAAATCTTTGCAAGAAAAAGTCGGGTTCTTATTGCAGGAACTTAACCTTAAAAAAAGATTCATTTAATGAGTTTGCGGGTAACAACTGTTTACCTAAATTCTGTGAATAACTGGTTAGGACTCATACTAATGGTTCTCAAAAGGAATCCTCATGTATTTCCTAAAGACTCATTATTAATAAAATAAAAAGGAATTTTGCTGATATCATATAACCTTGTCAGGTAGAGTTTCTGGTGATACAGACTGAACACTGACCTCTCTAAGACAGTGACAGAGGAAGCTGCAGAGAAGGATTGTTCAAAGATATATCATAAAATTTGAAACACAAAGGATGAACAAGTGTGAGCTGTAAGGAGCAAAGATGTTTGTGAGAAGTGTCCCAAAGTATTCCATTATATGCTAAAAGACTTAGGGACCAAAAATTTCATGCCATAAAAGACAACAGAACTTCTCAAAGCATACTTTTACATAGAATTTTCACAATTAAGACCAGAGGATAGAAGAAGCCCTAAAAATGCAAGCTAAATTTAGACACTAAAGTGTGATAGAAATCATGCTTTACTCCACTGACACCCCTTCAAATAAATATAGCACTGAGAAAGGTTTAAACTATTTTCCAGATCTGAAAGACACAAATAAGTAAACTAATGAATGCATATTTGTTGCATTTCCTGCCCTCGATTAGTAGAACTGACATGCTTCCAAAATGTTTTTTGATCCAGTTAGACAAACAAAAAATTTATTTTTGGTTCAAACTGTACCTTGCCTTTACTGCAATTCAGTGTTATTTTTATTCCTTGGTTATTTTGAAATACACCACAGGTCATTTTGTACTTAGCAGTATCCACAAAACTGATACAGTCATATTATGTGTATGTGCTTTAAAAACCTAGATATTACAATAAAAATGTTTTGTCTGGATTTTTATGATGATTCAATATTTGATTCAAGATCTCATAACCATCTAAATAGTAATTCCATAAATTATATTTCCTTGTTTTTGTTGGTGACTCACCAATTGATTAAAGACTCTACTTTTTTATTGAATTTTTAAATTCATATCCTCATCAGTAGAACATGATCAGCTATGATGGCTATTACAAAATCACTGTTTTGATCCAAAATATTCCGATTCCTGCTATAGTGTGCATGTTCTTTAAAAACACTACAGTAGAATATAATTTAAAATAGTTTTAAAAAGTCACCTTGAATTCTATGTGCACTTTTGAAAATTATTATAAAGAATTGCATGCACATGAAAGCTAAAGGAAATTATCACAAGTAGACTTACATTAAAAAGTGCTAATGGAAGTATTTTACTAACAGGGGAAATTATATAAAAGAGAAATATGGTTCTAAACAATGAAATAAAAACACGGAAAATTAGAATTTAATAAATTCATACAAAAATTATTTCTACTACTTAAGCCTCTCTAAAATAGTTTTAGGTTTCATGTCAAATGAGACAAAAATGTTTATAACACACACAAAAGTAACATTTTGTCAAAAGCATCAAAAATCTGGAAGGAATACATTGAGCTATTCCTTCCAACAGATGTTACAGGTTAGGTGATACCATGCAAATTAAAACAGCACTGAGATACCATCTTAACCCAGATAAAATGTATATCATCAAAAAAATGTAATAATGACAAATGCTATCAAGGATGTGGAGAAAAACGAACTCTATTTCTGATGGGAATGTAAACTAATACAACTACCATGATAATCAGTGTGGGCATCCTTCAGAAAGCTAAAAATGAAATTTGACCCAGCTAGCCCCCTTCCATATTTCTTTTCCAAAAGAGTTGAAGTAATAGTATTACATGGATCAATGCATACCCATGTTTATGACAGCACAACTCATAATAGCTAGATATTAGAAACAGCACATATGTCCATCAACAGATGAATGGATAAGGGAAATGTGGTATTTATACACAATGGAGTACTATACTGCCATAAAGACAGTCTTGAGACTTCTGTAGGTAAACGGATGCAACTTGAGAACATACTCATAAATGAAATAAATCAGACACAGAAGCTTTGTTTAAAGAGCAATTTCTGCTATTCTCTGTCTCAGTTGTCACTATGTTTTTGAGTTATATCCTCTACTTTGAGGAAAACTTTTAAAAATAATGATACTCAGTGTAATAACTGTTACTATTCTCTTATTATTTGATTATGAAATTTTAATTTTTCATAAAGTAAAAAAGAAAAATGTCATTAAATTAGACCTGGGTAAGTTAAAATTATATAGTGTGAATCACAAATTAATGATTAATAAAATAAAGTCAAAAATAACTAATAATAACAAAAAAGAAGAAATTAACATGTAAAATATTCATAGATTCCAACTGAAGAATGAAAATGATCATCAAGGACCCAAAGAAGAATGAGATTTAATGGAAAAAGAAAAAGATGGAAAATTGAAATTTGACCAGAGCAACAATTGCACTCAATATAAATCATCTACATATTCCATGAAAATGCAGGTGTTTCCCAATTGGGTACGTATTTAAAAAAGAGAGACAAAGCATATATACTCTTAGAGTGAAAGGTGTCTGTTTTAAAAAGGACGTGTCAATCCTATACAAAAATTTTGAAAAGAAATATCATGGAAACCAACAGAACTGAACAGAGAAAGAAAAAAGCTTACAATCATTTGTAGAGATAACAAGATGTCTTCAGTGATTGGTACAGAGAAAGAATGACAGGGGTGATATATAAGGCTTTAAAGACATTGTAAATGTTTAGCATTTTTAGTATATCCAACAAATTGTAGAGTGTGCTTTCCTTTTTTCAGTTATACATGATATACCAAGATAGACCATAATCTGGATCTTAAGCATTCTCAACAACTATAAAACATTTTAAATCACACAAAGTATATTTTCGGGTCACCAGACAGTTAGATTAGAAACTAGTACATAATAAATTCAACATCCCAAAATACTTGGTAACCAAAAAATATATGCTTAAATAACACTTACCAAGCAAAAATTTAGGTGAAAAGTGGAAATATTTTGCATTGAATACAGACATAATCACTCTGCATCAACAAGTGGATGATGCAGCTAATGCAGTGCTTGTAAGTTTCATATTATAAAACAACAATAAATGATTTATAATTATATTTAGCTCAATAAGAAAGCAAAACAAAAAATACTCCAGCAGAACATGATTAAATTGATGAAAAATTAGTAAAGAACATAAATTAAAGCTATAGAAAATAGAAAACAAAAGAAACAAAAACTAGTGTTTTAGAAATATACATACAATGATATCTAGTCAGAAGAATGAGGACAAACCAAGATGGATTCACAACAGCACTCTCAGGAAAGACAGAAATGAGATCATTGAAAATCCAACAGACACAAAGAATTATAAAGACTAAAGTAAAGTTTTCATGGCGAAAAATTCAACAGCTTGCATAAATTAAAAAAGTACTGAATAGAACCAACTATCAACTGTCAAATAATATAAATAACCTTGTAATTCTTTAAAATATTTTCAACTTTTCATAAAAATAATTGCAGCGCCGAATGCCTATGTTTTGAAAAATACACATTTCCAAGAACAAAGAATATCAATTATTTAAAATATACTTACATAAAATTGAAATAGTTGTAAGTATTTTATGACTTGTACTGTGAAACCAACATTAGTCTGTACAAATAGTAGAGAAAGATATCACCAGAAAAGAATATCACAAGCTAATATATCATAAGCAACTGCAGTTTGATTTAGAAATACAGGTTTACTTTTATCTTATCTTTAATGGATGCAATTTAACATATACTCAAATTAAAATTAGAAAAATGTATGAATATCTCAAAAGTTTGTCACAGAAATACAGTTAGATGTAGAAATACAAGTTTACTTTTTGTCATTAATTGCTGCAGTTCAATATACAATCAAATTAAAATAGAGAAATTGTATGTATGTCTCAAAAGATATTGAAAGACATTTCAAATAATTCAGTATACATTTCTTAAAAATACTATCAGTAAGTTTGGAATAAAGTTTCCTATTTTAGCGGATGTCCAAAACTCCAAATTCATGTTGAAATTTTGATTTTTTTCTTTATCAAGAAAAAGGAAGTGGGCTCAAACTCACATTTCTATTCAATATTTTTCTGAAACTTCCAGTGGCTTAATAAAACATTAAAATAAATAAATACATTCAGTTTGGATAGGATATAGTAAAAGCATATTTGCAAAAGAAAGTCTCATAAATACCTTATAAGAATAATATCGAAATAAATATCAATAAAACACAAACACATTGAATGTTTCATTTTAATAAAATTGACCTCAAAATAAACCCTGGAGACACCTCTTTGACAAATATGGAAATAAACATATCAAATTAAATAAAATTTCAGTTAGTAACAAAATGTAAAGTAAAATCTCATTGTGGTAATTCTACATATTTATTTGAACAAATTCAATTAAGTCACGGGTAATTCCAAATATTGGCTAGAATACTGAGAGACTGAAGGTCTCGTATAGTATTGGTGTAAATCAAAAAGATAATAAAACTATCTTGAAAAACTGTTCAGATTTTTGTAAAGTACAGGTATATGAGTCACACATTTTATTCCATGAGATTTAAAAAGGACAAGTAAAAATATTTCCATACAAATACATGCACAAAAACACTCATTACAACTTTATTAGCAATGATCAAGAATTAGTTTTGTTTGTGTATGTGTGGGTATATATATGTATATGTATATATTTATATGTATGTATATATTCAGAAGCCTACTAGACAACACTGTTTTTTGGCTATATTGTGTAATAATATTAGCAAGATAATACTGATTAAGCTCAAAATAAATATGCAGATTCAAAGAAGCCAAAACTTGTATTATTTATATTGAGAAAACTCTAAGGAATATAATTTAAATGAAGTAACAGAAAATGATTGGTGGTTATTTGAGAGAAACTTCAGGAGAGAAGAGTTCTAAAATGGGGCAAAAGAATTATGCTGGCAATGATGTGAATATTTATTATCTAGCGTGATAATTTCTCACACTACATATGTCATAACTTCACGAATCAAGTACTTAAATATGTAAAATATAGTATATGTCAATTATATCCCAATGAAAAATCATGATCTTAAAATTGAATGGATCTAAATTCAACTCTTCAATATATAAAACAAATCGAATTTTGACTCTTTTTTACTACAAAATATAGGTAATTTTATTTTCCCCAAGGTGATTGATATTTTGAAAACACAATACAATGTGCTTAAAACACTTACCAGGAAGAATGGCATATAGTGATACTCAAAACAAATACCTGTTGCCCCATTCTTCACAGATACTCTATTATCCAAATGTCACCACATTTCTCAGTTTTAAAATTTAATCCAAGTTTTTGACTAGAGCAAAATAAGACTAGCAACTATCACAAAAATTTTGAAACACATACAACATTATGTATTTTATTTGCAATGAAACATAAATCATACACTGAAAAATACTTACCACATAATAATAAAAAGAGTGTTAAGAATTAACTATATATTATTTGCTATAATAGACATTTTCTTCCATTATTTTATTTATTTTTCCCAAGGACACTATAATACTAGTTGCATAAGTATCCACAGTTTATGATGAAAGTACAGCTAAGAGAGTTTAAATATATGGCCATATACGGCTCAATGAAGGGCCAAGTTCTTTAGTACACAGTAAAATAATCTACATATCTGATTTGGGTAGTCAGGTGAAATAAATTACAGTAAATTTTTAAAATGTAATAACAGCGCAGGCATTAAAATTCTAATAAAAGTGATCATGATTCCCTATTGACTGCTTGCCACTTAAAATATTTTTTATGCTAAGTGCCATTTTAAATCCATTTTTATGATAATCTTAAGTAGACTCACTAGTAACATGTCCCAGGTGTTAAAAGACGGATGTACTACATATTCAGGATGCGTGAAATGACTTTACCATTTTCCAGCATATGTATAAGCAAATTTGTTAAAATATTTGCTGAAACAAATCTTTGTTGTTTCTAAGTGTTGATATTAGGTAATTTCTCTTGTGATTTTTGTCGAACTATTTCTGGTGATGTTGTATAACAGTTTTAACTGAAATGTGCATAAGTGTGCTGGGGCTTCTATAACAAAACCTGCTGAGAGTTATAATCAACAAAACATTATTTCTGAGTTTTCAAAATCAGGAAGTCCTAGATTAAAGCAGATTTAATGTCTGAGAAGGGTTCTGGTTGATATAAGGACGAGTCTTCTTTTGTTCCTTATATGATAGAAAGGAAAAATGAGAAACTGGGCACTGATTCTACTCTCGTCAGCACAACATCTTCTTTCTAAGGCCTCATCTCCTACAATAAGCACATTGAGCATCACATTTCAGAATGAAGATGAAAGGTCAAGATATTTGTATACCGGAAATTAATAGTTTTTAAAGGCCTGTAGTTACTGGTCCCATGAGAAAAAGCAAAATAAATAAATAAATAAATGAAAATTTTCTTTGCCATTTTATTTATTTAAAACTAAGCAAGTAGAACAGGAGTATTTAATATACTGGAATAATCTTGGCAAATAGAGTAAAACCTCAAACTATCATATAAGACTGTAAACATTATAAGCTGAATTATAGATACTGCTTGCCGATTTTATCATTTTTGGTGTAGAGTACTTTGGTAAATATTCTGAAGAAAAACAGTTTTTGATTTTATGTAAGATAAAGCAAGGATTGAATTTACTGTTTCTCTGGAAGTACTCTTCTTATTAAACATTGCCGTATAGTGTCCTTTTGTGAGTGAACACAGAAGAGGGAGATACTGATCTGTACACTGGGTGACATCCTCAGATGCCTTTTGACAAAAGAAAATGTTGCTAAATTGCCCAGGATGGGCATGTGCGTTTGATAATCCTGCTTCAGTCTCCCAGAGTATGGAGTTACAAGCATGTTAGCCTCTACTGAACTTAATAATTTTGCATCTCCTTCTTTTGATTTCTTAACTTCCATAAGCATGCTTTTATCTGAAACATGTAAAACTTCTCTGGTTTCAGCAGACCTTTAAATCAACCGTGTCTCCAAAACCTTTCTCTCCACCTGAATTTCAGTGTCATTTGTATAGGTCTTTCAGCATAGCATCTGTTTGAGTGACATTTCATGTAAAAGCTGATGCATCACTGTTTTTTCTAGAGGAAACAAATGCAATGGATCTATTTCTTGTTCACTTTCAACATTTTTCCATCATGATTCTTTGTCCTTAATATAGAATAGAATATCTATTCCTTTTGAGTTCTTTCTCTCTCTCTCTCTCTCTCTCTCTCTCTCTCTCTCTCTCTCTCTCTCACACACACACACACACACACACACACACACACACAGCCCTATAGCTATTTTACAATATATTTGAAATACATTTCAAACTTGCTAACTACTAACTTCCTGGTTATCACCTATATATAATAAATGCATTGTTTGATTCACAAATTTCTTTATATCTGAGATTCTGGAATCACAGTCACATTCCTCTGCAATAAACAGTTTCTCAACTTAGCACCTGATTCTCCAAATTTTCAATGATTATTTTAAAACAGTTTTTTAAAATCTTCTGTTTTTATACTTTTTGAAAAATTTTGTGTCCTTGAATATACAGGGATGATTCAGAAATAAGTGGTTTTCTTGATAAACCGAGTTAAGTTTCCACATTAATTCAGTCAACACATGGGCTGGGGATATAGCTCAGCAGCACAGCACCTGCCTGGCAAGTGAGAGGTTGTGAGTTTGATTTCTGGTACCAATAAATAAATGAAATAAATCTTACTAGTAATTTAGTCAATATAAAGTGGAAACAAATGATGTAATAAGATTCTCATAAGTTAAAAATTTAATTTAGTCAATAGGTCATTTTTCATAAAGTACATGTATTTAGACAACAGAAATCAAGCAATGCAGTTAGTAAAAAAAATACTTATCCACTGTAGCCTTACAGGTTTGCAGTACATAGCCTTAAAATATTACAGTTTTGACAGTATAACATATTGTCATATATAAATAAAAAATTCAATGAGTGAGTTATTATAACATGATAACTGTTAGCCAAAACGTAAGAGTTTTGATGCACGGAATTTGGCAAAAGCTAAAAAGCAAGACTTTGAGTCCATTTGTCTCTAAGACCTATATAGAATATCTCCTAGCAGTTTGGGGTTCCATTGCTGGTTTTGGCAACTGCAAATTTTTTTCTTCAACTTTCCATATTGTCTTTATACACACACACACACACACACACACACACACACACACACTTATGTATTTATGAGATCATTAAAGTGTCTCAAATCTCATATATGATATTATTAAAACTTATTAAATTTAGTATGCCTTAATTTTAATTTACCATGTTTTCCTTTTATATGTTCTGGTGAAACTGGAATTTTCAACAGACCAAAAAAACCAAAAAAAACAAAAAAAAACAAAAAAAAATCCCCCAAAACAAAAAACCAAAACAAAAACAACAAAAAAAAACCCAAAAATAAGTATACAAGTAGTTCTGAAAATATTCCAGTTTTCCATCCTAAATCTTCTCTTCTCCACTGCCTTCTGTCCTAATTAATGTGCCATTTTTATCAGAATTTAAATATGATCAAATATCTTTCATGTCTGAAAATGTCAATGGACGATTACTGATATTTTATTTTGGCTCACTTTCGCATCAATATCTTTGAAATATTTAATATATATTAACCAATTCTCAGTTTTAGAAATTTTTCTTCATTTATTTGAAATACTTCAATTGTTTTTTTCTTTATTTTTCTTTCTTTATTTATTTTTTGTACCAGGGATCTAACTCACATCCTTGTACCTGCCAGGCAGGTGCTTAGTCCACTGAACTAAATCACAGGCTCAAAATACTTTAATTTCAGTTCTTTCCATTTTATTTCAATTGCAGTGGATAAATATTAATCATATTAATCTTAAAAATGAAATAAAAATTTTATTCTAAAATTAGCTTTTAATTCACTCACCATGTCATAAAAATTTATAGATCATTTCTTTAAAAATTATTTCTTTGTATCTTGAATTAACAATAAAACTTTTTTATTTATTTATTTATTTTTTGTGTGAGTATATGTGTGTGAAAGCATCTCCGTCTCTATCTGTCTCTCTCTGAGTTACTGATAATTTACTCTTTTCTTCCTTTTCAAGTATTTTTCTTAGACTTTCTTTTGAGTCATATAATAAACTTGCTTTCGAAAAAGTCAATAAAAAGGCAAAATAAGAAGAATTAGAATGAATATTAGATAATTATAATTAATGTACAATAATAAATATAATTTTTCATATAATTAAAGAATATCAGCCAGCCGTGATGGCGCACGCTTTTAATCCCAGCACTCGCGAAGGTGAGGTAGGAGGAGTGTTGTGAGTTTGAGGCCGGCTTGGGCTACAATGTGAGCCCAAGTACGGTCTGAGCTACATAGTGCGACCCTGCCTCAAAAAGCTAGGGTTAGGAGTTCGGCTCAGTGGCTTAAGTGACTGTCTGACAGGCATGAGGTTGTGAGTTTGATCCCCGGTGCTGGAAAAAAAAAGTCCATTGTATGATAACAGGCAGTGGCTAAGTTACCACATTTACCTCCTCCGTGATACAGCATAGACATCAAATACAATCCTTCCCTTTGCTCAAAGTCTCAGTGCTCAGTTTTTTTTTGCCAAGTAAAACTAAACCCCAGATTCAATGAAGCTGTAGTGTAAATTGACTCACTGGCATCTTGGTGGCATTTCTCTATTAACATGTACCATGAGGCATAATTACAATGTAGGAACTGAGGAATTACACAATTTCCATGAACATTCTCCTTCTTCTGAAATATCAAAATAATTTTTGAAATTTTTCTTTGACATCTTTGGTTATGCAATAAAAAATACTTTTGACAGCTTTACTTCATGTAAAATAAGACTGTGGCTACACAGTCTTTTCAGGAATAAACTATTTATCATCTACCTATCTGTTTATCTATTCATCTAAATAACTATAGGAATGATTAATGTTTCATCAAATTATATTTTTATTTTCCATTTTTACTCCTGACAGTGAAATCCACAATAAAGCCTTACCAGACAATACCAGAAAAAAAAAAATCACTACAGCAACAACAACAACGACAAAAAAGGACACTTTGCAAAGTTGACTTATAGCTGAAACAGTCATACCACACACGACTACCTCTAAAACAAGGCTAATGCTGTCTTTTTCTATAGGTTTTAATTAGTTTTTTAAGCTTAACAGGAAATTCTTCATAGTAAAATATGCCCAGAGGTATCGGGGACCCGGCCTAGATCCCTAATCTCCTGAACGAGTGCACAGCGAAGGCTTAAATAAATGAGACAAGTGGTATGATTTTAGGGCTCCAGGAGGATCAAAGCCCCTGCAGAGTTCTTGACTCTGCAGCTGTTGTGAGGGCTAAGCCAAAGACCTCTCTCCTTGCCCGTATTTATTATCAAAGTAGACAAAGAGAGGGGATGCTGAGGAAAGCGCGGGAAATGAGCAGGACCTTGGGAGTCACTTGAAAGACTTCTCCAAGTAGTAAATTGTGCCAATTAAGGAGAACTGTCTTATCTCTATGATGGCATTTATGGTGGGAAAGAGACGCTCCAGATATGTGATGGTTGCAGCTACAGTCTGTATCTATTTACTTGAGTCTGAGTCAGGCGTCTTCGGTGGTGACCTTATCTTGCCTTTTGAGGTATCTCTGGCCTCATTGGCCACTACAGGCCTCAGCCAGGACCAGTGATTTATAGAGATTCACTTACTATAAATCAGTTCCCATCGCCAGGCAAGGGGCCTAGGCCTTTTACAGGCTCACAGATAAACAGAAAGCCAATTAGTTAATTTTAAACCCTGCTCAAAGTCCCTTTACAGTGGTCTTCAACAAGAGGTATAATGTAGGATCAGGAAAGTCCAGCAAGTACAGTAGCCATGTGGTGGCAATAGATAAAGTTTAAATATGGAGACAGGTAGGTAATTGTCTTGTGCTTCAGTGATGTTTATGCCTCATAATGTTGGTTAGAAGTCTCTAAGATTTACAGTGATGTGGTGAGGAATCATGAATGCAATGTCCAGTCATGCAACAAGTATCTCTGAATTTAACTAGGAATCATGAACTGAGTGTTACTGATCCGTGCAGAGCAGCATTCCAAATTTAAATAGAAACTTTATATGCAAACTAGATCCAAACTAGTTTGAAAAGATGGAAAAGATGACTTAGATGAGAGTAAAATACACTCCTGTTGTTCTACCACACATCTCCCGCAACACAGATGTGGTGACCTCATGGGGTGATCACTGTCTCTGTCAGCAGAGGGAAAATATGGACTCCGGTTTACAGCTGAGTCTGCGTGTGAACTGGCATCATCCGGAGGTGGGTGTCTACTGACAGACAAACCGCATTACGCGGTATGGGCTATGAAAACCAAACTTCCTACAGAACAGCACTTGGAGCACGGAACAGAAATTCACTGTTAGGAAGGAAGTGTGATCAGAGGCAAGCAGCTTATGCAGTGACAAATGGATAACCCAAATGAGTTGAATGACTCATTTCAGGAATTCAAGATTAAAGTGAGTAGGCTATTTGGAAGTCTTTTTGGATATATCTCCTAGAAAAACAAAGTATGATTTTCTTCAAATAGATCCAGTAATTAGAGGGCATTCACTATGTAAAAGGCAGAGTAGGTAAATATTACTGTGATAGCATATTTCTTAATTTAGTTTATTCAGTCATCACATGTGTAATGTAAACCTTGTGATGGCTTTTTACTTATCTGCCTTCACAGCAAAGCACCAAGCCCAAATTTATTTTATCAGAATAATTAATCTTCTCTGTTAATAACCACTTTTTCATTCTTCAGTTCATTAACCTGAGTAATCCAAATTTACCTGGGGCTCCTCCATACTGTAAGGGCGATAACTATTCCTTTTTGGGAACCAGGATTTCTATGCATGTGAAGTAAAAATTATAGTAATGGGAAGCCAAAATTCTGGAAAAAATAAATGACCCATTTCATTTGTAGAATGGTACAGTATTTTATCATCTGCATGTACCAGATTTTACAAATTCATCTACTGAAGGACTTCTTAGTGTCTTCCATGTTTTGGCATAAATAAAACTTTCAGCAAACTCATGCACAGATTTTTGAGTGAACATAAATTTTTAACATCTTTGTGCAAATATCAAGGAGTGTAACTACTGTATTATTTGGTAAAGGTATAGTAAGTTTTGCAAGAAATCTTCAAATTGTCTCAGAAAGTGCTTTTGGCATTTTATATATCCCCATCAGCACTGAGCAAGGTGCTGTTGCTCCACACATTGAGCAGCATTTGCTGCACTTGTTCTCCTTCTGGTAAACCTTTATACATTTTTTCATCTCCAGGGTAAAGGATACAAAGCTTTCTTCAACTGAGGGAAGGGAATAAGATGTTTCACAGGAAAACTGATGAGTGATTCTGATCTTCCTCTGCTTAACCACCTAAATCTATGCATCACCATATTGATCTATCAGTATTGTTACAGGCAACTAAGTTAGACAGAAACATTATAGGAAGTCAGACAGGGCTAGGTCCCCAAAAGAGCCAGTACAGAAGCCCAGATAACTTGTAAATGTGGGGGAGACAGACACCTCCCACTGTAGACCAGATCTCAAAACAAAAGATCAAACAAATACACCCACATCCTAAGAACTGATATTCTAAATAGGTGTCTATCACCCTGAGGAAGCCAAGAGTCACCATTCCAACCGCTGACTGGAAGTCACTGTTCTTTAAGCATGACCTCTTGCTACATGACTTGCTTCCCCATTTGTTCCTGATTAAATCAATTTTACCTAAGCAGTTAATCTTATCGGTTGACCATATTTGCATCCCACCTCATGCCCACCTTGTGAGTTCTCATGTTTTTCCCACCTTAGACCTACCTCACTTTATGGTTTTGCTCATTATGGTTTTGCTCTATAAAAATCCCTATAAAAGATAGTCTTTGGCAACCCACTCAGGATCCCTTCTGTCTTTCAGACAGAAGTTTTCTTTCTCTCAATAAATATATTCTTCTCTTAACTTCTGTTGTTCGTAAGATTCATTCATTCTTTGATTTTAGAGAACACAAACTCATACCGGCTGTACAGCAGGTTGGGAATTTCATTCCCCTATATCAGTATTACATTGGATGGGTATGTTTGACATCTAAGTGTGTGTGCTTGGTTGAATCATGGACATGCACCAGAAGAAAACAAAAACACATAAGAAAGTGAATATTCCTAGTCTCCCTAGATTTATTTATTGATTTTTTTATTTTTTTGGTTTACTGTTTGCATGTTTGTGCCTTATCTCTACCTCAGGCAGTAGCTGTGACTATACTGACTACATGACACACAGAAAAGTGCCAACCAAGTTTGTTATATGGAAAATTTACACTGAAAAGTATCATGGCTTATAGACTTCTGGCATTACCAATCATTGCAATTCAATGTGTGGCATGGAAATTAAAATGCCTTTGCCTCTGTATCAGTAACTCTTTGGTTCAATATCACCAAGTTATGAAAATTTATACCATGTGAATCTGATAATTGACAAACTGAGCTCTCCCCAAATTTATGAGGCTAAAATCAATTCCAAAAATGTTGTAAGCCACTCAATCTGGGACTAGTTTGCTAGACAGGATAAGTTGATAACAGAATTTTACTGCCAATAAGAAAACACTAAGAGTTTATAGCATTGCTTTGGAATGGTGACAGAAATAGAAAGGCCTGAAAGAGAAAGCTCATGGAAATTTGAGGGAATCTTCTTAAGTCAGTTTTTAAGGCATTGATGGAGTCTGAGGGAAATACCTTTGGAATCTGAAGAAAACAGTATTTTAGGAAAGAGCAAATAATTGAAAACAAACAAATTCTATGTGTTCTTTGCTGTACCACATGGGGAACAGAAAGATTATCTCATGATTTCTTGAATCTAATAAAGCTTTTAGTTGGGATAAAGAAAATCTCTATTGCCTTCTGTCAGTCCATGAAAAAATAAGAAAAATAATGAATTGAGTAGGTATTATTTCATTTCTAACAAGATGTTGAAGGAAGTGTTGTAGAAAGAGATGTTGAGTTTTAAAAATATTACTTGCTCTCCTTTCTTGTAGCAAAAGATCTGCTAACCAAAAAATATTAACAAGGTGAAGACACAGAACAAGGTACTGTGAAAGTTTAAGAATATACCTATGCAGTTCTAAGTCCCTTTGAGCAGAACCCAGAACAATGCATACTTCAAATTTATAAAGAGCATCATAATGTAGTAATCTGAGTCTCAACTCAAGTAAGAGATGAATTGGTTTTGGAATGAAAGGTGAAAATATAAAGTGAAATATACTCGAGTACCAATGAACCCTAGAATATTTTTTTACAGTAATTGCACTTATACAGCCAAAAGTACATCATGAGAACAAGCTTTTGGACATTCAAACATTTTCAGACAGTAACAGGCTTAAAACTCCCTGAAAGCAATCCCATTCAAAATAAAAAAGCAAGACTGTTAGCATGATCAATTGCAGAAATGAAGAGAAAAATATTATTCCCAGGAAAGATGACTAGGCTCTAAGCTCAAAACTGATACTTTTTAAACTTCCATGTCTTCCCCTTTCACTAGTCTTAGAGAAGTTTGAATGCTTTATGTATATCATCTCTACCGCAATATGCTATATCGAATTTTTGATTCAAAGTAATCAGTCTTTTTAGTTCACAGGACTTTGATTAACAGATTTTGTGCTTAAAAAAAAAGAACTATAACCAAAGAAAATGATCTACATATTAACAAATCCTGAGTTCAGTTACACTTGAGATAAGATCAAAACGAAAAGACTTTGGAGTACTTCAAAAAGGGGTCAGCTTATCTTTCACATGAGAGGGATGTAAATCACTAGGCATCAGAAGATAGAATTATACATTTAATCTACAATGGTTACCAATGAGATAAGTATATCAATATTCATTTATAATCTCCTTGTGCAACCAAAAGGAAATACAGGAATTGGAAGAATGCAGTCATAAAGTAGGCTATACAAATGCTAAAAATCTTTGCAACTTTCATGTACATCTCATTGAACATTTTTACTTAAAATAAGAAGCCAAAACAACTTCATGATGCTTCTTGTGCGAGAAACGCCATGACACATGAACAGACAGGCTGTGTGGGGAGACAGTTATTCTTTCCAACCACTGCTTTCCTAATGATTCCAGCATATGTTAGAAAGATTGGTGCAATTGGTGACAGGAAAATAGACAATAGCAGTGACACATTTTCCCACTACAAGGTCTTCCTACAAAAGCAGACATAGAAACAAATGAGTACACTGTAAGGATAGCTCAATTTCTCTTGAGCAGGTAATCACAAATTAAACCGTAAATTCACCACCTGCAATTCAGATAGGATGACCTCAATCTTCCTCTTCATTAAATCACTTTAAAAGGCATCTCTACACAGTCCCCCAAGGTCAGGATAACTAATTAATCTTCATATTAATTATTATTTACTTCATTTCATGCTCATTATAGTGTCATTAAGGTACTCTAGATCACATTGCTATGGCAACTAGCAGTACTATGACCAAGACCAAAGTCTATTAAAGAGGCTTTTGTTTTGGGTTACCCCAATCTAAGGGGAAAATGAATGCAAACCATTACATAATCCTCCTATCTTAAATTACTTTCTCTTAATCTATTAAATTCTCCCAATTTGAGATATCATACAAAAAATTCCTACTTCCAAACCATGAATATACTTTTCTCACTACACTAAAAACTCTGTATCATCCCTCAAATAAGGACATTCATGTATTTCAGTTGCTTTCCATGGATCAAACCTTATCTGATAGAAAAAAATAATAAAACAGCAAGGCGTGGTGGTGCACGCCTTTAATCCTAGCACTCCAGAGGCTGAGGTAGGAGGAACGTTGTGAGTTCGAGGCTGGCTTGGGCTACAACACAAGCGCAAGGCCGCCCTGAGCTACACAGTGTGACCCTGCCTCAAAAAACCAGGGATGGGAGTTTGGCTCAGTGACTTAAGTGCCTGTCTATACAGGTGCGAGGTTGTGAGTTCACTCTCTGGTGCTGCAAAACAAACAAACAAACGAACAAACAAACAAAAAAACCCAGCTATTTGTTGTTCAATTTATACACTGACGTTTGCTATAGAATAAAGTGGCATCTTTTATTTTTAAAACAATGTTGAGACAAATAGGGCATGTTATGGTTTGTATTGAGAATATCCCTCAAAGTCTCCTGTGCTCAGAGACTGAGCTTTCCGGGTGGTAGGATCACGGGGACACCATACTCACTGGTGGACTCATTCACTACAGAGCTCAGGGGTTGAGTGTGCTGTCAGGTGCAGTTTTGGTGGAAGAGATGGAAACCTGGGTCGTGATAAGGAAGGTTATCTCTCCTTCTCCAGGTTCTCCTCTCCATCTCTTCTTCCTCGCTGCCATGTCATGAGCAGCTTTCTACCACAGCAGGCCCTTCCATCACCATCTTTCTATACTGGAGCCAATGGACTCTGGACTGAAACATTTAAAAACTCAAGAGCCCAAAACAAATGTTCAGATTGTGAGTGTAGGGCATGTTTAAAATGTTGAACTTCTCCTATATAAAAGTTGCTCATTTATGCAATATAAGCATTGACTCATTAACTTTATTTGAAATGCTCTTGAATAAAATATATTATAATTTCATTTTCATTAGGGAGAAAGCACTGGCTTAAATCCTCTTATGTATACATGTGTATGTATAATTTATTTGAACAAACCATAAAAATAACATGCATAAGTTCAATGTCTCAAAATACTTCAAATTATACTGAACACTGAAGCAAATATCTCAAGGAGAAATTAATACTTATGACAGAGTAAAGGTGAGAAAGTTAATCCTAATTGTTGTGTTTTGACACATATACTTGCATGCATTATATAGAATGTGTGTTGATATATTTGTATATATAAAAGAAGGCTTAGGTTTGAACTTCATACTCATCATTTACTGTCTTTGTTTCATATGACAATTAATAGAACATAATTTCTTGACTTTATTTGTAAACTGAGATAGTATTCATACATAATATATAACTAAAGTAGGAATTTATTGTGTATTACATATTAAATATCATATTTATAGATGGACATATATCAAACTTATAATGACGCATGATATTTGGTATTGTAAGTGTATAATAAGCATAAATTTATAAATTAATCTAGGTCCAAAGAAGAATTAAGAAAAGAAATATCCAATATTTTATTTAATTTGTACTTTTCACCATCAACTCAACAGTTAAGTCTGACTCAACTGCGCATTTTAATGTAATTTTTCTTTAGTGGTATAAATATTAGCAATTCATGTATCTCTGCTTCACATAGATAAGTATTTTAAAAATGAGTGACGGGCCAAAAAATATTTATCACATGAGATTTTGGTGGATGGTTGTTTACTAGGTTTTAGCAACTGAATCAGGCCCCGAATAAAGTATTCAAAGACCTCAAAGCCCTAAATTAAGATTAATTAATCAAATCTCACCATGAGAAACTGTGGCATTCAGATGTGTTCTCTGCTTGTGCTCAGGCTGGACAATCTGTTCACATCTGGCTGACTGGAGAAACACTGCTTCTTAAAACTCTGTCCTGCATTCCTACTTTGTTCAATATTTATTGATTCTTTGAACTACTTGAAACTATTAAAAGGAAAAATGTCAGAGTGTTGCTAAAAGAATCTACCAGATTGAGAGACTAATTAAACAAAAGAAACAGTGTCAACATTTTTCAATACCTTGGACATTTTTCAAATTAATTTTCCTCTAAAGCAATATAGGTATAATAATCACTTTTAAAAGTGCAAAACATCACTACTAATACTATAGTTTGCTTGCTGAGTGTGTTGCATATTTTCTACCCAAATTGATTTTGAGTTTCTCATTTATGAATATATCTAGTTAATATCTAGTTAGTGGTCATTATTTATAAGGTTTCAATTTTACTCTGACCCTATACAATTCTATGACATGTTGAGTGGCAGCTGTGTCTCACAGGGGTGCAGTGATACACTAGAAATGAATCACTGCTCTAGAAAATAGATATTGCATATTGCAATATATTCACTTTCTTATTTAAAATGTCAGTCACACAATTCTGCTAGAATTTCTATAGGAATTTGGTACATCTTTCTATTAGCTTCATTTCATCTTTATTAAATATATTTTTATTTGAAGCTTAGAATTGTATAATGTAACATTTTTTAAAAAACCCTGCCAAGAAATCCTCTTTAAATAGTTTCAAAACTTCTTAACAAAATATGAGCAACGTAGAGATTATTACTGAAAAATTAATCATGAAAATAATATTAGGTTTGGATATATGTGACTGTGTTTGATTAAAGTTGTCATCTAAGAAGCATTTTCAGATGAGAACATGAGGAGTTGTACAGAACCTAACAAAAGAATGTGAGATGAGTTTCCTATTCTCGTGTTTTCTATAACACACACTATAAAGCAAGAGCAAGCATTCTAACATTAAGAATGAATTAACTTCGCCGCTGAGACACAATGCCCAACACCCGCAACTCAAAGTGGGAGAGGTTCGGTTTGACTCACCTCTTAAGGGCTCAGTTCACAATTAGTGGGTTCCAAGGCAGAAGTGGCTTGGTGAAAGGCACAATGGAGAAAAACTACCTTACTCGTGCCAGTAAGGAAGTGTAGAGAAAATGGAGGAGCTGCACAGGGAGACGCATCTTCTGACGTCTTCCCAGTGACACACCTCTTTCCCACCAGGCTCTGAACTCCTCGAATGATCAGATTCACCACTGAGTATAGCGCCCCATGATCCAGTAGCATTCCAAAAGCCCCAGGTTTGAATACATAAAATTTGGAGAATATTTTGTACATAAACCATAAAAATTGCTTTTCAAAATATACCATTACTCTTTCTGTCTATTGTTATGTGCAAAATAGAAATAAAATTTCTCACTGTGTTCTGTAATATTGAAATTTGCAATATTTACTGAATATATGTTTACTGTTTCAAAATGTGTATTGTTACCTACAATATCTGGTAATGAAATGTCAGAATAGTATACAGGGTGTTTATTGGCTTTTATGCTTCTGCTGATAAATGAGCACTATTTAGAGTATTGATTCTGGGGGGAAATACATAACTGAATAATTTTATATTACCATTGTTCCTTCTTTTTTAATGAATTCTATCAACCCATGTCTCATTAGTAACTTTTCTCATAACTGAGTCAAAATACCCAACACCTAAAATTAAAGGAGAAAGCGTTTATTTTGGCACACAATTTTTAGGGGTTTTTAGTCGACATTTTACTGGCTCCCAGCCAGTGTGTCATGGCAAATGAGTATTACAGAGGAGAAACAGTTCATGGAAGGCAGAGACAGCAAAGTCAAGTAACAAAACAGCAGCAAGCGACACAGCAACCCTCTTTCTGAACTTTATATGCTGTCCAGGGTATATGCCCTTAGGTCAGGTAGCGCTCACATACCAGATGGGCCTTCCTGTTACCCACACCCAGAACTACGCCACACAAATCATTGGGCTAATTTAGTAACCACGTACCCTTGATTCCAAGATCACACACTTCATCTCTTCATGGCACACTCTAGATCCAGCCACCTCTGAAATGTCCCATCTATGACGACATAAGGCTTCGGGCGGGGGACATCCTGTTGCAACAATAGCAACTTGTATTTTTTTTTTCTCTCTTTTCCTCTTTCTTTTCCCATGACTACACATTGACCTAAATCTACTACATGTTTTCTTGGCTCATCTTTACAAGAAAACTACTGGAAATTTTTATGTATGTATTTATTCTCCACTTTCTTATCTCCTTTTTTTATTCTTTTCTTTTTGGATTTTTTTCCCAGTGAGCTGTGCTCACTACATCATCAAAAACAGTCTCAGAATTTTTAGAAGTCAACAAAACTTACTTTTGTTTCTCATAATTAATAAATTTTAGTGTTCATTGCTACATATAACATGGCTATTCTTGCATTTCTTATGTAACAATTTCTTTCCTTGGCACTGAGACATAAAAGGAAACATTTATTCTCCAGTAAATTTCCTGTTTACCCTTAATCTTATTTAATCATGTGAGTTAAATTATATACTCAATTCATAATAAGTTACATATAATGCATGATTGTTATATTGTTATTATTCATCTAGTAACTGTTTGGAACTGAAACCCACAAACTGAGACTCTTGTGTTGACATCTTTTATATATCAAATACACCTTCAAACTAACAATTTCAATACATTTTCCAATTCACATCCAAAGATTCTTGCTATCTCAAGCTATTTTCTCATTACCTTATGTTGCCCTGTCCTCTTGTCCTCAAAACCCTGGGGAAAAAAAATCTTAGTTTGTACTTATGGCCCACAAGTTATCCGAATACCTTTAAGTTTTTGTTTGTTTGTTTGTTTGTTTGTTTGTTTTTTACCAGGGATTGAACTCACAACCTTGTACTTGCCAGGCACATGCTCATGCTGCTGAGCTAAACCCCGGCTCTTATCTTCTATTTTTAATATATATTCAGAACGTCAAAAATTATTGTATTTTCAATAGCAAATTTATTTCAGACTGCCAGTACTTCTCACATGAACTAAAGAAACAACTTTAAAGTTTATAACTATCTTCTTCTACATGTGACTTTTCTACATTTGCCCTAGTAAGAAGCTTCTGAAAAATTGTTTTTGGTCCCACACCACATAAGAATAAGGACATTGTTTTCAGCAGAAGATGAATCAGTTCTTAATAGGAAAGGACAAATTAAGCATCATAAATCAATCAGGCTCCTACACCATTATAATCCATTTTCTGTCCTTTACCATTGGTCATTTAGAGTATTTAATAGTCTCATATATTCTTTTCAGATTCCATTGCCCTTGATGATACCCTTTTTTTATTTTGAAGAGAAAAAAATAAAAGAGAATTTCAAAGGAAGATAATAGTAGAGAAACGAAAATTACTTCATTGTGTATTGTTATCTTCAAAGTAGTTGCTTAGATTACAAGATATAGGCATGAAATATTGCCCAAACAATATTGGCACAAATCTTTCTTTACAATGAACAAAGAGAAACTAACTGCATAACTATGTTAACTATAATGAACTCTAAAACTCTCACATTTTTTCTTTTTTTCTTTATTCCTTTCACCTTTACCCCATCACATTTTCTCTTTCCTTTGAACAGTTTCTTCCTAATTCACAATGTCAATTGTAGATTTTGAGTCTTATTTAACTCCTTCAGCTTCTTGCACTAGTAGACAATATAATGTTTACATATGTATTTCTGATTCATTTCACTATGAGTATGATCTTGAGGTGTATTCATTTACCTATAAAAATCTCAAGTTTAACCTTTTTTATGACTGAGTAGTCTTACATTATACACACACAAAAATATCTTTTTTAACCATTCCATGGTTGATCGGTATTTGGGTTGTTTCCAAGATTTAGCCTTTACAAATTGTGCTTCTATAAACTTGGGTGCTCATATATTGCTGTGGCATGATGCTTTTAATTCTTTTGGGAAGATACCAGAAGGGAATTAGCTGGGTTGAATGGGACCTCTATACTTAGATTCTTGAGGAATCTCCACTCTGATTTCTTCAATGATTGTAACAGTCTACACTCCCACCAACAGTGGAGAAGGTTTCATTTTCCCCCACAGCCCCAACAGCATTTGTTATTGGTTGATATCCTGATTATAGCAACTGTTGCTGGAGTGAGATGGAATCTCAGTGTTGTTTTAATTTGCATCTCTTGAATGAACAGTGCTACTGAATATTTTTTCATATATTTATTTTCCATTTGCATTTCTTCATTTGAGAACTGTATATTCAACTCAGCAGGCCATTTCTGGATTGGGTCTTTGAATTTGGAGGGAGGAGCGATATTTTTCAATTCTTTACATGTTCTATATATAAGTCCTTTGTCTGAGGGGCAACAAGCGATACTATCTTTCTTCATCTGAAAATATTTGACCACTTTTTCCAAGGTAAGCTGACTGAGTGTGTTTGGAGTTTCATCTGCATCTTCTTATTTTGTTTCACTGATCCTCAAGTGTATTTTTTTGGCAATACCACATTAATTTTATCACAGTACCTTTGTAGTATAATTTCAAGTCAGAAATTGTGACTTGCCTTTGTTGCCCAGAATTGTTTTTGCCTTTCTACATCTCTTCTGTTTCCAAATGAATTTTTGGAATATTTCCTCTAGTTCTGCTAATGCTAGTTTGATCAGAATTGTGTTAAATCTGTAGAACAATTTTGGGAGTATGGCCATTTTCACTCTATTGGTTCTTCCTATCCATGAGCAAGAAATACTTTCTTTCATTTTCTGATATTCTCTTTGATCTTATTTTCCTAAGTAATTTTAAATTTATAGATCTTTTACTTCCTTTGTTAGATTGATTCCTAAGTATTCTGTTACATATATATTTTTGGATGCTATTGTAAAGGGTGTAATTTCCCTAATTTCTCTCTCTGTGATTTTGTTGCTTGTGTACAGGAATGCCAGAACTTCTGAGATACAATGAAAACAATCCTACAAGGGAAATACATAGCTTTGTTTTCTCATATCAAGAAAATAGAACAAACTCAAATAAACAACCTAATGTTGAACATTGAACTTGAAGAAAAAGAAGGCCAAATCAAATCCAAAGCTTATCTCAGGGAGGAAATTATAAAGATAAGAGCAGAAGTTAATGCAATTGAGACTAAGAAACCAATACAAGCAATCATTGAATCAAAAACTTGATTCTTTGAATGAATAAATAAAATCGATAAACCATTAGCCAACCTCATCAAAAAGTGGAAAGAAAAAGCACAAATTCAAGCAAGTAGAAAAGGAAAAGGGGAAATCACAACGCATCCTACATAAATCTAGAAGCTCATTAATAGCTATTTCAAGAACCTGTATTCTAAGAAAATAGATAGTACAGAAGAAATGAACAGAATCTTAGACACAATCAAATTGCCAAAACTAAATCAAGAAGATATAATAATTCTAAATAACAAGATATTAGCCATGAAACTGAAAATGTAATTAAATATTACCAGCAAAGAAAAACCCGGATCCTAATAGATTGACTTTTAAAGTCTATAAGAAATTTAGAAAACTTATACCAGTGATGTTGAAACTCTAAGAAAATTGTAAGGGAAGCAATACTTGCAAAATCATCTGTGGAAGCAAGAATTACCCTGATTCCAAAATCAGAGGAGAACCTAACCAAAAAGAAAACCACAGGTGAATATTCCCAATGAGTATAGACACAAAAATCCTCAATAAGATACTTGCAAACAGAATGAAAAAAAAAAAAAGTCATCGTGACTATACACCATGAACAAATACGATTCATTCCAGGGATGCAGGAATGGTTCAACATATGCAAATCAATAAATGTAATACACCACATTAACAGTACCAAAGTCAAAAATCTCACGATCATTTCAATAGATGCATAAAAAGCATTTGACAGAGTCCAATCCCATTCATGTAAAAATCCTACAGAAAATTGAATAGATGGTCTTTACCTGAATCTGATAAAAGCCATACATGACAAACCAATACGTAACATTATACTAAGTGGTCAAAAATTGAAAGCTTTCACTTTAAAATCAGGGACAACACAAGGATATCCACTATCACTACTCCTATTCAATATAGTTCTGGAAACATTAACCAGAGCAACTAAACAAGAGGAAAAAAAATAAAAGGAATAAGGATAAGAAAGGAAGAAGTTAAATAACCATTATTTGCAGATAACATGATACTCTAAATATAAGACCTCAAAAATTCCACCAAAATACTTCTAGATTTAATAATTTAAATTCAGTAGTATTACTGGATACAAAGTCAACACTCAACTATGATGCTCTTTTAACGACATCTTAGTTTTATCCTAACTTTCTGTATGAGAAATAGATTTGTTTCATACAAATTAGTTGACAAATTTTCATGAAATCCATAAAACCTTTCATGATCCTTCAAAGAGTTTGCAAAATATACATTTATTTATTTATTTATTTATTTATCTATGTACCAAGAATCAAACTTAGGACCTTGTGCTTGCCAGGGAGGTGCTGTAGCACTGAGCTATAACCCACTTCTAACATCAGTGTCTTTAAAGTCACCTTTTATGTAAGCCTGGGTGTTCTGGCTCTGACTATACATCCATTCTATATCCCTCAACACCTGGTAAATAACATGTTAACAGTGTTAAAGTAATTTATTTCCTTCAATGTTGATCATACTAGTTCAATTGCTATGAACTTAGATTTTATTGTTTCTTCTTTACAAATTGCCAAATACACTCCTTATGCTTTAGAGATCATAATATATTTCAAAATTAAATTTACATGGACCTCTTTAGAAGGATAACATTTCCTCCACATCCTATAAAATGAAATTGGCCTGGAGTTACTTTTCAATATTTTTCTAATTTCAGCGAGTTAGAAAGTGTGCAAAATGGAAATACTATTGCCATGCTTGCATCATGAGTATATGTAATTAATGGACTTTTAAGTTTACATGGTGTATCTTAAATATATATTATACGTGAACTACTATTCTACTATTAGGGTTTATGCTAATATATTTATTAATATTAATTTCAGTTGCATGAGAAAATCATTTAATGCTTTTAAGAGAAATCTTTATCAAGAGGAAAGACTTGTTATTTTGGAAAGCATTGTTATAAATCATTTTTTAAAAAATGAGAGTTCATAAGTAAAGTTTGGAGAAGATAGCAAAATCTAATTCCTTCTGCCTTGAAACAGAAGAGGAATTTAGTAGCAGCTTTGAGTAGAGAGGGAAGGAGAAGTCGATAGCGTGGCTGAGTAACAGCAAACTTGCTATGCAGTTTTGAGAACTGACATGCCCAAAACTCAGAATTAAACTTTCTGCTTTGGTGTTTTGCAAATCCATTTATGTCTCAGCTCCAAAGCAAATTTAAAGATGTGTGCTGTATGCAAGGACAGCAATTTTTAAAATCTTATACAGGGAGACTTGAATGTATTAAATCTGAAAAGGGACTAGATTACAAGTTAAACTGAGTGGTATACCACAAATTAAAACAAGACAAAGTTGTGGAATCAGAGAAGAAAAAAATAAACTATGAAAATGACCATGAAAATTTGAACACAGGGGCATTTGGAAGAACAGAACACATAGAAGTATAACATAAACCATGTTCAAATTTCAACTTTCAGAAAGTCCTTTTATTATATTTAAATCTACTACAATAGGTAACAGGAATATTTTACATGTATTTTTCCTCTATGAAACCGATTGAAAAGAAAAAATGCCTGAGAATCTTTTTGTACCCCTATTTTTATTCATCATTAATGCAACACAATGCAAGTGGTTACTCTCAAATATATTTTTAATTTGTTACTATATTGTTAAATTCTGGAACAATACGACTATATTCTCATAACAAGTTTTCATTCATTGTGATTATTCTTCTTATAAGTTCACTACATCTTTTGGACAGTGTCAAATCTTGTTTATCAAGAAAGATTGCTGATATATAGCAAGGTTTTTGTTTGTTTGTTGATTTGTTTGTCCCTTTCTTCCTTTCTTTCTCTCTTTTACTTTTCCCCTGTGTATTTATGTCATCAATTTTGAAACGCGTTATAAAATGAAAATTATAATTGGTGTATTTATTTTTGCATTCCGCTTTTTTATTTCTGCATACGTAAGTTTAGCTAGTGAAAAATATTTTGGAATATCAGTACATATAAGCAGATTTCAGAAGATTTGAGATATATTTTTTATAATAAAATAAAATGAAGAATAATGTGCTATCACATTTCCTCTAAAGACTTATTATTGTGTATATTCAGCCTCCAATTTGAAAAAGTCATCTTTAAAAGTTATTTTATTAATCCTCAATAATGTATGTCACTTGGTTTTTCAGACTTATATTTATAAAACTACAATAACCTGAATATGTGAACATTTTTATTTGTTTATGTTTTTGAAACTTTTTATAATGAGTATTGTGGTATTGCCAAGTGTGCATCCTTATTTTGTAATTTGATTCTAAAATATGAAAACATGTAAGATTTATGTTGCTTTAAATATATTTTTCTATATAAAATAGGATATTATTATTATAATTATTTCTCCCAAAGTCCCAATATCATAATTCTTGGTGGCCTACAAAAAAGAAACTAGAATATTTGCAGTTAGCTCATCATATTTCAGTTTTCATGATAATAAAATCATAAAATTTGCACATTTTCTGGTATTAAATTATATAAAGTTTATATTTTTAATAAGAATATGGAGTCACAATCTTTTGAATATATCCATTGTTGAAATATAATCTCTAGTGAGTGGAAATCTTTTATGGAATGATAGAATGGAACATAAAATAACACACGTTATAGAGATAATTTAAGCATTTCCTTTATAAGTTAAACATTTTTTCCTTTTGATTTTTTTCTCCCAGGTCTAAGGGTAACTGATGGAGAGTGTATTTCAGGTAGACAGTTATGCTTGTATGATTTATGCATGGAAAAAATTATAATTAAATTTATTTTTATTCCATTTCACATTTACAAAAATTCATGGAAATGGTACAGGAAGTTTAGTATGGCATATTTGTAATAATTAAAACAAATTGATATCTAATTATTAATTTTTTATGGTTTTACCTAATGTCTTTTGCCTTTACTAGCATTTAATACAGGGGACTACATTTCATTAGTTGTCATGCCCATGATGCCCAATTTGACTATAACAATTTGTTAGATTTTCCTTCTTTTTGATAATGTTAACAGTTGGAAGAGTACTGGTCACATGTTTGTAAGATATCTCTCAACTTTGTCAGGTGTAATATTCTTACAATTTAACCAGAATTGTGGAAGATTGGAGATTGTATAATACTTTGGGAGGACATCTAGACCCAAACCATAACAGTCTGGTATTGTTCACAATTTTGTTTTCTAAGTGCTACTTTAAGAAAGAATTAGTCAACACGTTTGCTCTCTCTCTATCCCTTTCACTGTTATTAACATACTATTTTATGGTGCCAAATTTTTATATTCCTAGTTTAAGAAGAAAAGCTATTGTTTTGAAATGAAAATTCTGCACAATGTCAATATGTTCATAGTACTTGGAATTATAGTTATGATTTAAAGGAAGTATCACCAAATTATGATAAACTGAATAAAGATAGCAAAGTAAAAATTAAAGGAATATAGATACAAGGGAGATTTCTATTGTGATTAGTAATGATTCTATGATAATAAAAATATGTCTGAAAATGAATTAATAGAGAAAATGCAGGATGAAGAAATTTCACTTGTTTTATTCATATTAAATCTATAATATCATGCAAGTTAGAAAATGTCCTAATATTAAAGAACTTCGAAAGTCAATCTATGCAAGTATGCAATTTGATCATTTCTTTAAAAATCATGGAATTTCTTATTATTTATATTAAAAATACAAATATTTTGACATGTTTTACTATGTAAATATAAAATAAAAAGTGTTGGATTAGTTATTTTGAAGCAAAAAATTTAAAGGAACTTGGATTATGTATGAATAAATGCCACCTTTAAGAAATGGAATAGAATTTTACTTACTTAAATATTCTATTAAGTTGTTAGAATTAACAATTTAGAAGACAACTTATTAGTCAACTAGCTTATGAGGTTAGATGCAACTCCTGGAAATACCCATTCTTCTCAGCTTTAACACTAATGCTGTGGTAAAATGAAAATGTAACAATATTTTGGGAATAATAAACCATCTGATACGTCAAAATATAACTCATCTTGTGAAGAAAGGATTGCACACAGAGATGGTATCATGCAAAACAAAGAAAAGTTGGAGCATAGAGAGCTCCAAATCCTGTGGAAGTCTGTAGAAATTATTTACATGTGAAGATATAATAAGTGTCAATTTCATATTTTACTTAGCTTAATGAGCTACCACAGAAGAAGATACCACAGAATACTTCTTATCAATGAAAACTTTAGGGAGGTTAGGGTTATCCCTTTCAGTTGTTTAGGAAAAATTAGTTAAAGAGCTTTTATTACATTTTAATAATATGCTCAAATTGATATGTTTAGACATTTTCATCACTTCGTAATTTTCTAAGAACAAATCAACAGGTTAAAAATTAACATTTATTCAATGGTGGTTAATTTAGCTTTTAACTTACATAATTTGCTTAACACAAGCCAATTTCTGAAATAGTTTTTCAAACTCAGTGCAAACCTAGTATTCTTTAGTCATAATGGTAAAATCTTTAAAGATGAAAATTTGGGAAAATTACCAAGCATTTTATTTTTTTGCTTTGCACAATAAAGTTTCTATCATTTTTATGAGAGTATGTTTTGTAACAAAATAAAAAGCTCTCCAAAAACAATTAAATAATGGTATTATACCTTTATTAGCATACATGCCCTTCAAATAAAAGAAAGAGCACATAAATAAAGACATGAATTATAGTTAAAAGTTATAACTCTATTTAGTTCTAGTTCACTAGTTCACATGACCTGTGAAAGCTTTTTGAAAATTCTGAAATCGTAGTGAATAAAAACTTAATATTTCTCTTGAAGAACATTTTCAGTCACACATCAGTTTTTATTAGATACATTACATCAGGAAATTTACCAAAATAAATTGATGATTTAACAAAAAACTTTCAAGTCAGAAGATAGTAATTATATACATTTATCTGAGGTTTATGTGAATATACATTTTTGGGAATTAAGTTTCATGAAATTATATAATTAATTTGTATTCAGCAGTTCAATATGTTAAACATAACAATGGGAAGTATTTGGGCATCAATTAGCTGATATATATTTGGAAAACTAGTTCCTTCTTTAACAATTTTGAAATATCTATTCATATCATAGAGATTTATGATTTTAATAAAATTTTGCCTATCGGACATAATAATTTAGATTCAAGTGATCATTGTTAGAAAATATAATGTCATAAATTCTTAATTTCAATTTTGGAATAAGGTGCTTTTATGACAGAATTAGGATAAGGAACAGAAGATAAGATTATATGGATTTTGGTAGGCCCTACATTCGATGTTTGGTTTTCTCAAAATAATAGGATGAAAGAAGCCACAGAAAGATACAGAAGAGAATTTCGGGTGAGAAATCATGTAAAGACTGAGCTAGAGACTATAGTTACGCTGCAACAGGAGACAACTGTGTCAGGTGATGCTCACTAGAGAAAACAAATTTGATGTAAGCTATATAAATATAGAAGGACTTACAAGATTGACTTACAATGGATATTTGCAGAGACAGATGGGAAAGTGTGCAAAAGGGTTCTCCTCATGCTGGAGAAGCAAAGCATCAGTTAAAGGCCTGGCATTCACCATGGAGTCCTGTAAGTGTAAGTCAGTATCAGGAGACTGAAGAGTCTTTACTTGAAGCCAAAAAATGATATCCAAGTGAAGGTGAAGACTGACGCTCCTTGGAAGAACAGAAGAAAGCCTTCCTTCTTCATTTTTCTTTATTTTCATTCAAGAGCCAAGGCTCTTGGTTGGTGCCAGTCACTCCCAAGGTGGGTCTTCTGTCTTCCATAAATCCCTTCAGCAACACCCAGAATTAGGCTGATCCGACTAATTGAGCATTTCTTACTCAATCTGGCACAATTAGTTAACTATCACATCAACCTTAATCTGGAAGACTAATATTTTAACAAAAAGTGTTCCATCTTTAACATCTTGATTTCAGAGTTCTACTTCCAGAAAAGGAGAAGTTAAATTTCTACTCTTTTAAACTACCAAGAAGAAGCCTTCCCAGTGTTTTCGCTTGTCCTTGTTCTCTGCCTGCTCTAACTCGGTGGTGTTTGTAAATGAGGCAGCCCAAATTCTCTGATGAGGGAAAGACCTGCTGCTTCAGGGAAAGCAAATCAGATTATTTCAAAGAATTATGTCTATCCACAGTGAAAACATAGAACAGTATAAAAGGGACTGATGCAAGTTTTTACTTTTGTTTCAACTAATTTAGAAATCTCAGGCAGAAAAGTGGCACAGAGAGGAGGATATTCCTTGAAAGGAGATAAATATCCCACTACACTGAAAGCAAGGTATTGAACATAAAGCCAAAAATACAAACTAATAGTCTTTGAGGATCTTAGTAATGTCTTTTTAATGTGAGAGAATCACGGGTGAACACTATGTGTGATTGTGTGGCAAGATATTAGTCTTAAACACTGCTAAACACATTATGTATCAAAACTGAAAATGATAAAACATTGAACAGATTTAAAACAGAGATACAATAATCAGTCACAAACCTCTTAACAATGAAGAGCATAGAAATAATCTCAGTAGTAACATTCTTTTAGAAAGAATAACCATTAATAATCTATACCATTTCCAAAGCCAGAAGATTGAGCACTTCATAATTTATTCTATGAGTTGTACAAAACCATGATACCGAAACAAGGGAAGGTATAAGTTGAAGAAACTATCCGACTAACTTCACATCTCATATAATTTGAAAATTTTGAAGAAAGCAATAAAAAATTTATCCATCCGCTTACTGAAAGTATTATATCAGGGCCAAGCAAGACTTATTTCAGGAATGCACTGGTCCTTCCACATATGAAAACTGTTCCAAACAACACTCAGAAATAATAGAACAACAAAAAAATAATGTTATCATCTCAATTGTTATGGAAAAGTATCTAGCAATCTCTAAAATCTTGCCATATAAGATTACCAGGAAGTTAGAAATACAAATAAGGTCATACTGATAACTGATACTGTGAAAACACACAGCTAATGTCACATTTGATTTTGAAAAGCTAAAAGTCATCTTCCAATATCAAAAGTAAAGAAGGACTCTTGATCTTGTCACTTTTATTAAATATTTTACTGAAAACTCTAACCAAATCAGTTAGTCAAATACAACAAATAGGATGTATCCAAATTGAAAAGTGTTATGGGTTTAATTGTGTTCTTGCAGAAAATATTTTTGAGTCCTAATCCCCAATAGGTAGTAAATGTGATCTCATTTGGCAATAGTCTTTGTAGATGTAATAAAACTAAAATGTGGACTGCTAAATGCAAATTCCTTCAACCTATTAAATTTTGCACAGTTTACTTGAGCAAATACAAACAATAAACTAAAAAAAAAAAACAAAAAAAGAAAAATTAGGAAGCTTCCAGAAACAGAGCAGGTTCTAAGAACTTCAACCAGCAACATGATCTGACAGCACTTACAGAAAAAGTAAGTGAAGTATAGAGACAATTTAATTGGCTACAGTTTAATTGGTTACTTGAGTAGAGAGCCTCTTCTAATTAACTACATCTCATCTACTACAATTAGCTTCCTTATTAGTTTTATCTGTTGGCCCAAGAGTAGCAGCCTAGTCCAAATCAATGGCCTCCTACAAAAATCTTATTTAAGCTGTCACTCTTGGCCTTTATTCGTTACTTGGTATCAATAAAAAGGAGAGAAATTAGGACAGATAGATACAGACTGACAGATAAATCATTCCATGATATTGAGGCAAAAATTTGAGTTGTGTGGCTACAAGGTAATGTAAATGGTTGTTGACAACCAGCAGGGTCTAAGAGAAGCATAAAATGTATCTTCTCTCCAGGAAAAAAAAGATGAAATCTTAATAAAGGACTCCTGGCTTTCAGAATGAAATGACCCAAGTTGAGGCAACTTGTTACAATAATCCCAGGAAATTGACACATATGCCTCCCAACATAGGATGGTTTGGCTTACAACTTTATGATAATTTGAAATACATACATACACTAATCTTACTTGGATGTTTTCTAAGATAATGTTGCACAGTACAATGCTCTATCTTTATACTGCAGAGCAACGATTAACTTCATCTCTTAGTCTCTATACTAGGGTAAGTGCCTGACACTTGAAAGTGTTCTGTGCACTCTACAGTGTATTGACTGCTGTGTTTGTATGCTAGGCTCATTAAATGTACTACTACTTTATATACTCAAGACAGAATAGGTGAGGTTTGCTGCAAATATTATTTCTAGAGAAATTAGATGTATATCACATGGAACAAATAAGCCATTTTAGCAGAAACTCTGTCAACTTAACTGAATATACAAGAGATCGGAACAAATGAAGTAATATTGGTAGACATGTAGGAACTGATAGGTAAGAAATTGGCCAATAAAGCTACTTAGACTAAAAAAGAAGTAAAAATATACAGAATGTATCTAAGGATTTCCTAAATGCCAATGAATTTAGCACTGCTTCTATTGTTTTATGGGTTGCAGAACAAAGAACTTGAACCAACACTTCCTTAACTTTAGAGTTTGAGAATTATCACTGGTCATAGAAGACTGAATTTTTTTCCCAGTGGACATTCACTTTAGTCCATGAGGAAATAATTCATATGGATTGAGGAGGCTCAGAGGACAGCAAGCTTCTGAGGATTCTGAGGACAGCACATCGTGCCACATTGAATTACTCTGTCTGTGAAAACTATTGGAATTCCCTTCATTTGTTTGGAAACATAGTTTTAAACGATGATTCCTTTACACAATCCTGGTTTTTTTTCTTCCTTTTAAGAATGTTAATGTCAATTGTATGTCTATCTCATTGCTGTATTTTGAAAGCAAATACCTAATAATTATTTTCACAATTTAGTTGACATACAGGAAATATAGCTCCAGGCGGCCCATACTCAGTATCTTATTCATACCTGATTAAAATTATATTTATATATTTTTTAAGAAAACAGTTCTGTATTTACTTAAAAAGCGACAATACTATGTGACCCCATGATTCTGCTCCTATGTCTGTACCTAAAATATTTGAAACTAAGTGCTCACATGTTCATAGCAATGTTTCATAATAGCCAAAAGATACAAGCAGTCTGAATATGCATGAAGGCATACATGAATCAACAAATTGCAGCATATGCACACAATGGAATATTTTTCTACCATCTTAAGACATATACATGCTCTAAATGAACTAACTACTAAATATCATTAATCATTTTTTATTTAAAACGACATAGTTATATCCTGCAGTAGATAATTGCATTTGATTAATGATGGTCTCCATATAGAGTAGTTTCTATAAAATTATAATACTACTGAAAAATTTCTATTGCCTAGTGACATTGTAGCTTTTATAATTTTATAGTATAATACATTACTCATAGGCATGTGGTGATTTTGATATAGACAAACTTACTTAGCTGTCACTTGTATCAAGGTATAGTACATTAAATTATAAATAGCACATATTACTTGATGATGATAAATGGCTATGTTGCTAGATTGGATATCTACTAGGGGATACTTTTTATAAGTGTTTCTGAGTGTGGTCCTTCTACTTATAAATTAAGCTCCCTGCTTCCTGGAAACACCTGTTACATCTCATGTTTACTTTGATCTCCTGATTGCATTCAGAGTCCCTGTTAAATAATGTGCCCTACGTTATTTAGGTCTGTGTAACCCATTTTATAAGATTTGCACAATGACAAATTGCTCAATACATATTTTAGAACACTTCTCCACTGTTAAGTGATTGTGACTGCCTTCCTCTTGCATGAAACAGTCATGTTTGCTCTCCCGAATCACATGGACAGATCTACAGGGCACAGTTTAAGGACTGCTATACTTAGATAGAAGTTACAACATATTTATACAGTCATTGCTCTATTTCTGTTTTACAATATTTAGAAAACATTATTTTAATTACCTCCTAGTATTCTTGTGTTTCTGATAGTTATTTTTTACTACCGATGGAAACTTACATCTATATGTATGAATTCTCCTTTTAATTTTTATTTCACTTACAAAAGTGAAATAAAAATTTCACTTTTAAAAATTATTTTCCTCCCCACTGCACCTGTGTTTATTATGTCTGTTGCCCTTGGAACATATAACACAGTGCCACAACACATCTTCAAAACAAAGGTATGGAGACAAGTAAAATGATACGTAGAGTTTTTCTTCTTTTTAATTTGATAGAAGTGACATTAGTAACACATTCCTTTTCAAATTGCATAGAAATATAGTGGTGATTTCCCAGCCTTTTTATAATAGAACAAAACAAAGCCCAGAGGAGATAGCTGTGCACATAAGCTAAAGCTCAAAGCAGTGTGACGTTTATTAGATGGAGAGCTGGGGTTACATGACAAGCATCTTAAAACATGATTTGAAGTGAGGCTTACTGAATTTTTCCTGCAAGATGATCCTACTAATAGGAGGGCAGCATGGATCAAGAGCTCTCTGTCCACTGTGGAAACAGGGCTAGCTGCAAGTGAGCACAGGCTTAGTGGAAGCCGTGGTATTCAAAGAATGCCAACTGAGGACTTAAAATGAGAAAGGGATGAGCTCAGCAAGCCACAGGGAACAAATACTTTCTGATACTTTAATGCTGGGAAGATTTTTTTTAACATATTCTGGAAATAAAATCTGAAAGCTGTGGAGTCGAAATTTGAAATTTTTTAGCCCCTGTGAATTGGCTTAATTTCAGTAGCAGAATACTTTCATTTTATTTTTTCATAGTCTTCAAGGGTTTAACTAATTATTGGAAAATTAACCAAATAGCTATGCAATATTAGAAATTATAAACCACATGTGTAAAATGTAAATCATTGTCTATCTTTTACATAGTATCTACTATAGAAAACAGATATTCCCAACTCCCATGTCAGAAATGAGTTTAAAGATTTAAGATAATCAATTGCAAGAATCAAAAGAAAAGTAATACAATTTATATTGACCTGTGTGAACCTAGGTTAACTTATGATACATATTTGTAAAATTAGGTTAGGTTTTAACTTTCTATAATAAATATTTGCTATATCTTGGTTAAGTTTAAGTAGAAAGCATGCGACACAAGGTTTTGAGCTTTGAGATTTTAAATAGTAATATCATTCAAAGGGAAAGTACATTAGAAATATCATAGCAGTGTAAAACCAAAGAATGTAATTCCAGTAATTCCATCATGCCCAAGGGTCAGAAAATGACAATTGTTTTTAAAGCTGTTCACAAAGTTCCTCTCTCATTCACGTACAGCAGAAAAGATATAGGCGCTACATAGCAAATCGTACACTAAAACAAGAACACAGGCGTCGCGATCACACTACAGAACGACAACCAGAGAATGCTGACTCTTAGGGTACAACAAATATTGACCATTTTGCAAAATGCAATGTATAAAATTTAAGTATTGTGTACAAATCAATATATTTTATTTATTATTTTTTTCTTTTATTGAGACAGAATTTCACTATGCAGTTCACACTGGCCTTGAACTCAGCAATCATCCAGCCTCAGCCTCCCAATTGCTGGGATTATAAACCAGTATATTTTGCACAAAAATCACATATACATTTCACTTATGATAACACGTGCATTGTTTTAAAGCCTACTATTGTATTTCATGTTACCATCGCAGTATTACAATGGACAGACAGGTAAGCTGCTACCCAGACAAATTTCAACTATATGACAAAGAATTAAAATGAAGAAAATTAAAAATAGAATGCAAAATATATTACCACACCTTTTAAAGCTTTGGAAAGAATATGTAGTCTAGTCTGAATAATTTGGAATCAAGACAGAGCTTTAAGTCTGCAATACAAGAAGACAAAAGTTGCTGTATTTTCTTGAAATAGGCTAGAAGCATTGGATAAGGGGAAGGAGGAATTTTGCCGACAAAGAAATGCACATTTAACTGATTTGTATTCTCTGAAATAAGAACTGTGTCATAAGAATTATAATCATTTAAATTTTCAGCCAGGAAATTAATATCAATGAGATTTGACTACAGATTTTTCTCTTTATAATATGGAGTTAAAAAAATGGCTGAAAATATTGTAATCAGAATGGGCCAAATGAAGTGAAAATTTAAATTAAATAGAATTTCGTGAATGATTGGATACAACAGTAAGTAAAACAATCATTAAATTGACTTCCTTATTTCTGAACTGATCAACTAATAGGAAGACTTTATAAACTAAATAAATAGAACAAAGTGGGAGAAACAACTTTCATTTCATATGCACCAACTCGGAGTTTTCCAGTGTTCATACAAACAGAACTGCTTCAGAAGCCTAACCCCCGTGAGTGTGGAGTGCAATCGTAGTGGTATAAGAATACAAAATTATCTTGCTCCTTTGTGTTATATACTTAAGAATGACTAGTGTACTCTCAGTTTCAGATACATGTTTATCGCATTTGGAATCTTTCTAAGTGAAATATTCCATGTAAGTAAAAGAGACTAATAATTTCAAAAAAGAGTTATTATTTTGGGGGCACCATGACTACCTTTTTGATGAGTGGCATTTCAGAAGAAGTCTAGTCTGGAATTTCTGTCTTGTTTCTGTAATCTCTCTCTCCCTTTCTCTCTCTCTCTCTTTCTCTCTCTCATTCTCTCCCTCCTATTTTCATTGAATATGCCTCCATAAATTGCAGTAGTTCCTGAGGGGAGATACCCTTGGTAAAATTCAACAGTCAAACAGTAAAAACTTCGTATTTGCCATTTACAAGTTCAACCATTTTTCTAAATGGAGAAACTCTGAACTTTCTCTGAATCAATATGGATGTCCAGGTCACTTCTAATTCTTTCCCAGAATTAGCATTAGTCCAAAGTGTTTGAACCATGGAATTCACACTGTATTTTCAGATAAAACTCACCCGTCCTTGAGGGTAAGCTCTTTCCATGTTCTTCTTTTTCTGAGTAGCTGCCTTGAGACCATCTCTGTGCTGGGGCGCCATTAAAGTTGAACACCCAAATAGAAACAGTGAAAGTTTGGATGCCATTGTTACTAAGAGTCTTCCAACTTGCTATAAAGAATCACTCATCTCTTCTCCAACAATCTGACATGCCTTCCCAGTTTTGTGAGGATGGTTTTGGTAAAATACATGGAAAATAGACCGAGAATTCAGCTCAGTGGCTTAAGCGCTTGCCTGGTAAGCATGAAGTCCTGAGTTCAATCCCCAGTACCCAAAAAAACTAAATAAAATAAAATAAAAGGAAAGGAAATGAAAACTTCTAGTAGAATATGTTTGCCTGTGTATGAATCAAGATTACCACTTCCTACTTGTTCGATCTGACAAGTTGGGCATCCTACTTTCTTCATTTCTGAAATGGGGATTATAGATGCCTCAAAGAGTTTCTGCAGACACCAAATATGCTAATTGTGGAAAATGGTTAGACTTGTGATTGGCATGTTGTAAGTGCTAAATAAAATAGTATCAATATAATTGTCCTTTAAAATATTACAAGTTTATCTATCTGCTATTTGTATAAAAACTAGAAGATTGCCAAAGCATTCCTTCTGTTCCAAATAACACTTGGTAAGAGATATTTTACTCCGACAACAAGAAAAGTAACAAGTTGTCATTTGTTCCACTAAAGTGATACTGAGAAATTCAGTATCGCCATCTAGTGAATGACATCAGGGTCTGCAAGAAGAGTTCATGGCAGCATGGGGGTCTGAGCGTTAACACTCAGGAGAGATAATGACAGCCAACTCTGTAAACGCTGAGGTGAATGAGGAGCTGAAAAACTTGTAGCATCCACTTGGGAGTGCTATTCTTACAGCAAATGCACCAGTTGAGAGATCATCCAAAAGAAGAAGAAGATACTCAGGAAATATATTGGTCATATGTATTTTCAATGAGCATTATGAAAAAATTCCAAAAAGTCAGGAGCAAATGGAGTTGGAAAATACGAAATGAAGTTCAAATGAGTAGAGTTAATTAGTTGATAAGAAGGACCATGATAGAAAGGAAGGAATTGGTACAGAAAGTGAAATACTATGTCCTATATAAAAGACAAACTGGATTGCATGACAACTATACCTAGAAAGAACAGAAAATCTTTAAAATAATGGCTTAAAAAACATGCTTAATCTTAACTACTTCTGGCAAAGATAACTGTTCATTTGCTCAAATTCATGGGTTATTTAATTATAATTTCTAAGTCAATTTTTTAAATGTGAAGATATCTTTCAAAATATTTAGGCACATATTCAAAAAATACAGTAGCTTTTAATTTCAGGATACAAAATTTAGCAACAGTAATTAGTATGTTATTCTTTAAAAACATAAATTGTTATATATTATGAATGATGATCTAAAGATTTGTCTACCATTCAGTTGCATGAAATATATCATGGATACTGCATCACCATTTTTATTGTAACTTAGAAGTTTTGAAAGAACACATGAGAAAACAAACTGCATTTTATCTGGTAGACTGTAATACATACTTTTTAGAAGTTAGTCTAAAGTTAAATTATATGTCTTAAGAAGATTTTCTTGGGCTTTGGGTATGACTCAGTGGTGCAGCACCTGCCTGGCAAATGCAAGGTCCTGAAATCGATTCCTGTTTCAAAAAAAAAAAAAAAAAAAAAAGAGAAGAAGAGAAGAAGCTTTCCTGGTCAGCATAATACCAGTAATAAAAAATTAAAAAAAATTTTGAACTATTATATTAATATTTTTATTTGATATGTCTGGACACAATGCAAAAATCATTAATATTCTTGACATCTTATTTTCTTTATACTCATAATTTAATATGTACTCATGAGCATTAATCTCAGCCTAATATTTAATTTTACTGATCTTTTTATGTGTTTTATTATTATTATTTAGTTTTCCTCTATTTGTTCTAAATATTGGAACCATAGAGAAGGACAATTACTTGGAGTTCAAAATACTCAGATTTTGGATGTGCACATGATAAAATTAAGTTTATTTCATTGAATTAGAACCCTTTGTCTACTTTGTTTGCTCTATTCTGTGATGATAAGTTAAATCACAGTTTCATGTTAGGTGCAAATGAAATTTTAGCGATCATATTTTAATTTAATAAATATAATTTGTCTTGAAACATGCTATTCTCTTTATCGAACAATGTTTCTAGGCTGTCCTTGTAAGCACTGAGGCCTGCCAAGGATGAGTACACTACTCTCAAGTTCTATGACACATTTGTTCATGTAGAAAAGGAGACCACAGAAGATAAGAATTGTGTTTTGCAGTGAACCAGTTAGGACCATGATAGTAATTGTTAGTCAACAGACTAAGCATGAATACATCACTAAAACGAGATGGGGACAGGTATGCTGGCCCACACCTGTAATCCAAACACTTAGGAGGCTGAGGCAGGAGGATTGCTCTAAGATCTAGGCCAGCCTGGGTTACATAATGGAGTTGAAAAATCAATCTGAATTATATAGAAAGACTCTATCTCTAAATAACAAGGTGTCATTAATGTGAAATCTGATTCACACTCTTATGTGTTGAAATGGACATTTTGTTAGACTAAAAATTTACCAATATTTTATCATTTACTTTAATTATTGGCTTGTTGGCTACTAATCCTCTATGTTTGCAGTAGAGCATTTCCTATGCCATCATATAATTTTTCACAAGTTCAGTCCAAGTTTACTTATAAGAGGTTACAATAGGGTTATGAAGCTAATAATAACAGAATAACAGAAATAAATTAAACTACAATCTCTAAAATCAGTTATTGATAAATTTTTCATGTGAGATTTGTAAACACATTTGGAAGTAAATTTATTTGCCTAATTACTTTAAATGTATCATTTTTTCTCTCAAACACAAAAAGTTGGTATAAAATTCACTTGATAATTATGACATAAATTTTTAAGAATATAGATTTGATTTTATAAAAAGAATGGAAAAGCACAACAATGATTATTGAGCCTACAAAATACACTTTAGTAAACAAATTATTATTTTAAAATTTATAATCAATAAATATAACTTACTAGATATTTTTCAGAAAACTTTCACTAATTTAAAACAGTACCATAAGTTCAAAGCATACAATTGTTTTAGATCTATGCAGTTTTAAAAGTGTTTCTGGTCAACAGAAAATCCATTTTAATAAGCAAGATAGCTATCTATTATAAAAATGCAAAACAATTATTATTAATATGTGAAATATGGAAAAGGTTGCAATAATGTATATCGATCAATGGAAATTATGGGAGGAAATATGAGCCAGACAAAAGCAATGCGCGAGCAATATTGCAGAGTGGAGTGGAATGTGATTTCTGAATAAGTGTATTGCAGCACAAGGGACAGCGAGGCGGTGAAGTGACACATTTTCCTACGGAACACTGAAACATGAGTGAGTCCTGTAATCATCCTCATGTAGGGGAGGATAGATTAGTTATCATCTGAGAAGACCATGAGCTGTCAGAAGAAATTCAGTTTTAGAAGATACTTTATTACTTTCCTTTAAGCCTTTCAAAAGCGGGCACAGGTCTTTCAGTTGAGAGTGATTATGTGACAATCAAATAAGCGAGAGAGTCCTTAAGGAATAACTGCTGCAAAACTTACCCAGAATTTATAAAAATGATCTAAAAGTTTGGTGAGATTTAAATGCAAACAATAAATTACAATTATAGGCTGTTGAGCCCTAACAGAAGAAACATCACCTAGACATCATAAAACACATCATCACTCACATTCCTAAAGACAGTGATGGTCACCACCAGGGGAAGAAGTCAAGGTCATTCAGCTTCAATCAGGGAAAATCACTGGTCAAGTCAGTCCATAAATGTCTATCCATCATTCAGGTGCAGTAAATCCAGCCACTGTGAGGGAAAATAATATTTCATATTCAAGAAGAATTTACTCAAAAGATGAATATCTCTGATGTTAAGTGAAACTTTTAACCTCACTGACACAATGTACTATATGTCTCAGATATGCATTTATATAGATATAATAAACATATATATCATAAATAAATGAACATATACAGCTATAAGAAAAGACAAACTTTTCAATTATATTATTTACATTTTTAAAAATTCCAGATTGTTACCCTTACAATTGATGCTTCATTTTGTGCATAGCAATGGATTATTTAAATTCACTGTTTTATAAAATTTTATAAAATTAATTATTCTTTTGTACTAGGAATTGAACACACAACATTGCACTTGTCAGGCAAGCAACTGCATCACAGAGCTAAATCTCCAGTCCAAGTTTTATAAAATTTAGAACATATACAAACTCTCATATGCAAAATTTCTTGGGTATAATGTTCTTTTTTACACACTCATTATCATGGACAAAAATAAAAAAGAGGCAGTCACAAAGGTATACTTCAGTGGCTATTTAATAAATATTTTGGTTAAAAATTTGTAAAATGAGCTGGAGACCTGAAACATCGGGAGTCAGGAAAAAGGCTGTAGGATGCTCACCCCAAATCTAGGGGCCAGCAGGGACATCCCTGCCCTTGGGAGAGCTTGCCTGGTTTACGGAGCACAACAAGAAAATGAAAGCATTAAGTAAACATAAGAGAGTTGGAAAGTGGGGATTGAGAAAATTGACACTGAGGGTTAATACGTATCGTAAGAGCAATGGCATAGAATATGTTGTGTTTCTCTTCTTAAAATATTGACCGTATACATGAAATGTGCTGGGAATAGAAAGGAGGAAAATAGAAGTGCATGTCAGCAGGGAATAATTATAGGATTTGGAAAGCATCTACGAACAATTAGAAATTGAAAGCAGTTGACACATGAAAAATATTTACTGATTTATTCATTTATTATCTTGGTCCTTTGGTTTGAACCCAAAGCTTTGTGCATATAAGCACACCCTGAACTATAGTCCAAGAATCCACAAACATATTTTTAACTAGTGAATGCATTTCGACTAAGAAAGGAAATTTGGAAACCCAGTATATTATAAATGGAATTACCCTCTGAATGTAAACTTGAGCAATATTAAGCATAAACCGTATATTTCTAATAAGTATTTGCATACCACAGGCATTTTACACAGATATATCAGGAGAAAAGATAATGATTTTATGACAAAAATAAAATGAATATTTTAAAAAGTAATAAAAGATATTCACAAACTTATGACAAGGTAGTCACGGCATTGCAGTAGAGACTCTAAGAGAAACTAATTGTCATCTCTTGTTTCTTTTTGTTCAACTTTTGATGAAGAAAGGGAATCTTTAACAACAAAATAACAAAGAAAGAGGTGAGAAAGTAAAGTAGAGGAAAGAATATGCTGATGTGAAAGAAATTTGTCAGTAAAAGGAAAGGACAATATGATCTCAAAAAGGATGAAGGAGAAGAATATTGCACACATTTTCTATTGCTTCTGGAAAAAATTACCACAAATTTAGTAGCATCAGATAGTATAAATTTTTATCTCATGCCTTTGAGTTTAAAACTGTAAAGTGGGCTTGACAGGACTCAGATTAAACTGTCAGCAGTCCTGGGGTCCCTTCTGCATGCTCTGGGAAATATTTCATTGTCTTGTGTGGTCTACCTACTCACACCTGAGCATGTGGTTTCCTTACACCAAAAGAAGATCAAGACTCGTAAGGAACATAGAAGCATTCTGACATGCACTGTTCTATTTTTGTCTTTGTCTTTCATAGGGTCTTCCAGAAAAATCCAGGATTATTAGTCTTAATTCCATTTATAAAGTGTGATGAAAATATCTGGTGAATTAGACAAATATTAGTGGGGAATATTTTAAGAAGAAAAAAATACATTATCATTAACCCTTCAAATGTTCCCCCTTAATATGAACATATGTATTCTATGTTTTTGCTGCTTTCTGAGTGTCTTGACAAGGTGAGATGAAAAATATGCCATAAGCTGCTGCCTAGTGTCGTCTAATGGATACAAAGATTCATAAAAACATTACGGTGTGTCCTCATTGACCTTATTCATGGGACCTGACACTGTGAGACTTCTCCCAAATCAAAGACCATGAAATATTTTAAATTGAGTCAGGACACAGATGCACGATGATGGCACAAACAAAGGCACTGGTGAAAGAGGACTTTCAGAACTGCTTCAGAAAGCAACAAGAGCAATGCTATACCTATTTTCAGTGCTAAATGGGGTATTCTAAGGAGAATTAATGGCAGTGTGTGTTTTTGTGCAATACACTCTTAGGAACTTTTAGATATTCACTATGTTTTTTAGTCATCTCTCTTACAATCTTAGTTCTTCACCATGTATCACAATAGTTTGGTGTTCTGAGAAGAAGAACTTGTGGCTTGTAAGCGTCTTTTTGAAGGGAATGGGAAAAGCAGCCTGTCTATCACAATTATTTTGGATTTGTGGAAGAAGTATGCTTTAATCTGAGGTAAATATAGTAGCAATTAAACAACTGAATATTGAGAAAAACAGTATTTAATTGAGTTAAAGGGAAACTGTTACAGAGGTAGAGTTTATTTTATTTTTCAATGGACAAAATCCTTAAAGATTTCTTAGACACATTTAGATTTAGACACCTACATAAAATGAATTTTCATCATATAAATGAATTTTCATCTGTGACTCCAGTATTCATCATTATTTATCACTTAATGAACAAACTAGCTTTCCAAAGTTATAGATTAATCGCACTTCTGCTTTGTTAACAAGATAGCATTACAAGTTCTGATAATAAAAGTTGAATGAGCAATAACCTTGTCTAAAACTTATAAATTTATAGAAGTGTGAATCAGTTAAAAAATAACTAGGTGAAACTATATAGAAAAGGGATCATATTCGTGTGTAAATTTTTTTAAAAATGCAGTCTCATTCAAGATTCTAAGACTCAAAAACAACCATGTATGGCGAAGGTTATTTGCAACTTGGACAAACTGAAGATGGTCAATAATTTCCTTACATACTGCATCCAAAGATGAGAATCATGGAGATGTTAGTTTACAGAATCTAGGAAGATGGGGAAGGCAGATTAATGCCCCAAAGGTGTCCATTGTGCGATCTTTGCCACCTGTGAGTATGTGTGATACATGGAAACAAAAAAGAGCCTTGTAGATGCGATGTTACCAACTTTTAAATATAAAGATAAGCCTGGATATACAGATGGGCCCGATGTAATCACATGAGACCTTTACACAACGAGCTCTGTTCCCTGGGGTATGTATGAAACATGCGCAGAAAGTGCAGTCAGGGAGACTCCAAGTTTGAGAATTCGGCGCAGTGTCACTAATATCCGCGGTAGGGGAACATGTGCCAGGACTACAGAGAGACTCAAAGCTTAAGAGAAACGCAAACTAACAGTAACCAGAGAGCAAGGATTTCCGTTCTACAGCCTCAGGGAACTGGAATCTTCCAGCAATTGATTGAATTCAGCACGTACATTTTTACCGGAGTCTCCCCCAAAGGTCCAAATGCCTCACATTTTCATTTCTTCCTTCTTAAATCAGTAAACAGTTACAATAGCAAGACAAACTCAATTTATGAACCACATAACTGTGAAAAACTTAAGGCCGTATCATTTTAAACTGCTAAGACTTACGATTTATATGAATGTTATAATATAAAATGGAATCAAATAAATGTAACATAATTATTGGAATACTCATTGTGTAGTATAATACTCAGTAATGAAAAATAAATACTTATTGATAAAATTAACAGAAGTGGACACAAAAAGCCACAGAACTGAGTGAATGGATTTAAAAAACACACATAGCCAGGCGTGGTGGCGCACGTCTAATCCCAGCACTCGGGAGGCTGAGGTAGATGGAGCGTTGTGCGCTTGAGGCCCGCTTGGGCTATAGTGAGAGCACAAAGCTGGCCTGCGCTACATAGTGCGACCCTGCCTCGAAAAACTAGGGCGGGGAGTTTGGCTCAGTGGCGTAAGTACCTGTCTGGCAGGCTGAAGCTGTGAGTTCGACCCCCGGTGCCACACACACACACACACACACACACAAAACATACTATACAATTCTATTTCTGTGAGATTCTAGAATAGGAAGAAGATATCAAAAAGAGAAAAAACATCGCATATTGCCTCAGCTGGAATGGGACGGTCGTTATTTGTTAAAGGAACAATAAAATGCTTTGAGTAGTGGGAATATTTTTGTTGTTGTTACCAAGAATTGATCCCAGAACCTTTGCACTTACCTGAGTTCTCAGCCTTTCAAAAGAATTATTTTCATCACTTTTGTGCCTAGATTTTATAACCTGAACAACTTCTAAGACAACAATATGCAATATATTAACTAATGTTAATTCCCTAAGTTCTCTTTGAAATTCGGTTTCATTTCTGTCCTTTTTTTGTGTGTGTTTTGCTTTTTAAAAAATAAAAATAAATTTAAAAATTATTTTTAGATGGCGTTTCATCAATTCATAAGTTTCCCAGGCTGAGTAAAAACTTGAGATCTTCCTGCCTCAGCTTCCAGAGTAATGAAAATATAAGAATACTTTGTATCTTGATTGTTGCTTTAATTACATGGGCAAATATGTATTTTCCAGTCAAAAGTTAGACAGATATATAGATGTAGATATAATATAGACATTTAACTTAAGAGTCTTATTTTTCCCTTCAAACTTCTGATAACAAAATATATGTATTTTAAACTATGAGTTTGTTCTTAATTAATGTTTCTAAAATGTTAATGCTTTATCTCAACCTCTTCACATATATCATGTTCACATCCTCTGTACATACTTGCAACATTCTTGTAATAGACACAATTTGATTTATTTAAAAAGGATGATGTCATCTCTTCATTTAAATATCCCTTCTGGACAGTGAAATACTTTTGAAAACACCTGTTCTTTTTTAATCATTTCTTTGGTTTCTTTTGCACTTTCACTGCACATAAAGTGAATCACATTTGAGTGTTTCTAGGTTTAGTATTGTACCTCACTGCTTTCCATATCTAGGAAAGTAACAAGGCTGTCTGTGTATTATTCTTCCATCAGTGAGTATTGGGACTGACACACTGCCTGCCATCTATGTTTCAAAATATTTGAGTTGCTTTAATAAATTAAGAAGGATGAACACCATGTATTTACATAAGTAAAATAAATCTACTACTTTGATTATTGTGAACTCAATATTTTTAACTACGCTCTTATTCAAAAATTATTTCTGCAAAGTTACAAAGACCTTTTAAGCAGGCATTATATCATATACTTTACTGCTGTATCATCAGAGCCACATACCTAAACAGTTAGGAGTATACTTACTCAATATGAAATTAAAAGAAATGAACATAAACTGTAAAATGCAACACATAAATTTAAAAGTTTTAGCAAATATTCCTTATTTAAACCTTTTTATATTTAAACTTTTCTCATCTACAATGCAGAATAAATTATAAGACATACAAGCCACACCATTTCTAATTATTTAATAAGGCACATTTAAAATTTGTCTATTAAAATGTTCTAAACTACGGTGGTTGTCATCTGTTGGTATAACATCCAAAGAATTATGCAGCACCAATTCAAAGTAAGAAGTTATCAATCTTCTGGTTCATACTGATACAAAATCTTTTTGGTTGCTCAATGAACCATGAGTAGAAATTCATTAATAACCTTCGGTGATTTATTATCAACAGAATGATGAAAATGGCAAGTTATAAAATTAACCTAACTGCTTTAAAAAACAGAACTATCTTTGTAAAGCCTTCAATGCTTGCCTAAGTAAAATGTTGCCTGCTTTTGTCACATAAATGTATCATTCAGACATGTTTTCAAAATTAAAAAAAAGAAAAACGACCACATTAGTATCTTTTATTATACTGTAAGAATTGTCTCAAAACAGTTTATATATTATGTTTTGTATATTACCAGGGAACTTTTCACATAGATGATAAGTTTCATCAACATTAGTTTTTAAGATATTCTTGCATTATGTAATGGCAATATTCTCTGAATAATCTGTCACATTATGCAGACAGTGATAATGACTCTAATGTTCTTTTGACAAGGAAATGTCACACCATAAATGTGTCATTTGGAACCCTACATTGAATAAGGTCATCACTAAGAGAGCATTTTTGTTTCCCTTTTTGGAAAATGACCTCATAAATGTCATCAAGTTTCTATGTTATGATATAAATGGCACTTCTTACTGAAACATGAACTTTTACTAGGTCATTTAAGAGCTGTCTTACAATCTAAGAGCTGTGAGCACCACAGTCATAGAGGCCAATATTTTCCCAGGAGAAGCAGTCATAATAAGGGCAAAAATATCAACCAAGAAAGGTCTCAAGAGTGCTCATACGTTACCATACCAATTTTTATTTTAATATCACTTGTTGACTTCCTAGTATGTTCAAGTCTTAATTTTAGATGCAAGTTGTCTTTTTTTATGCCAGTGAAGAAGAATGGTGTCAATAGGAAAAGAGATGCAAAGAGAAGAAATGTGTGCTCCTGAAGTTAACAGCAGGGAAGATGCATCAGAGTTATTGGAGAAGCCATCCATTGGAAAGTATGAATATAAATATTGAATAATGAATATAAATTATGGAACTAGAGATGAGGGGTGGAATGTATGCCATTGTATGTGACATTCATGAAGTAGCATCTAGCAAATTGCAGAAGTATTGAAACTACCAGATAACTTAGCTTTAAATCCAATAAATGCTTGGGTGTATTTGATACACTCTTTTATTAATAATGACTTAGGTCCAAACAGTGCAAATCTGACAGACTGAAACCTGGATTCAGTAGTTATGTTCTGTCAATTTAAAACATTTTTGCTAAATAGAATCCTTAATCTCACTGGTTGTATGATTTTTCAACATGTTTCTCAGTGTAAAATTAAACGTAATGAAATACAACCATTTTAAAGCAGCAATTTTTTTTACAAGTACACATGATTAGGTTACTTTGAACACATTCAAAGTTTTCAAATATTCACTAACAAAGCGTCATTCTCCTCTGTGATGTTATTTTACTAAATTCCTGTGAAACAATTTTCCCTGTGACTATTTTACATTTTGTAACATGTAAGTATTAATTCCTATTTGTTTCATATTAACATCACAAAAAGTTATTTTCTACAACAAACAGTTTCAGAAGAAAGAGCATTTCCCTCAAAGTAAATGGCAGCCAGATTTACTGTCTTTCAAAATATAAGTACCATCTTCCACCAGAGTGACGTGAAGCATAAGTGTTGCTATTATAAAATATTTAAGTTCCCTAAGCTCAGCGTTCAACTTATGAGGCACCTGAGAGTATATAGATATCATCTCACCCTCTTCCCCAAGTCATGTGGGAATTAAGCTAAAATGGTAAGACTGCTTTCTGCCACTTTATTGTGGTAAATAACAAAGCAAACTTCATCCTTATGGCTAGAGATTTATGACTTCCATCAGTATGCATGAAACAGTGGCAAGTTAGAGTGTTAACTTACATTCAGGTAAAATGTTAGATCTTTACAACCCTTGCCAGTTTTGGTAGCAATTATGGGATAATTAAATACAGCTTTCTGGAAGCAGAAGTTTGAAGATTTATGGCCAATTAATCAAACTTTGGAAGGCTGTGGAAATTGGTAATCAAATTGTACATTTATGTATGCAATGCATTTCCTCCCTCATTACCGTCTGTTAAAGAGCATTAATTGGAGAGGATGGTGCTGGCAAATTACTGAAATATAATTTCAGTAACACATGTTGAAAAAAATGAAATTTCAGTTGTGCTACCATTTTTTGAAATCTTTCTTGATAATATAGTCCAGCTCATGTCTCCTCTTTTTACCAGATATTATTAAACTATGGCCTAACTTTGAAAAATCTCAGGATCCATCTTTATAAAAAAGCTAGAGACAGAGTTAGGCACAGTATTTGTGTAAGGAAGAAAACACTTGACTGTGATGAGAGGTGTTATTAGAACTTTGGTGCTTTGGAAAAAGTGAAATATGTATTAAAGAAAAATGCAACAGGTTGGAAATCTCATATCTTTATCCATCCACAGTCTATTCTGCCTATTTTATTTCATTTTGCAAAATGCACAGGATACATTGACTAGTAACTAGACTCTTATTATGGGTTTGTATGTTAATTAATTTGATACACTCAATAATAAGAAAATGATTCATAGAAATCCAGAATCAATCATGAATTTAGCCCCTTTGCACAGGAAAACACTCTTCTAGTCCGGTTTCTGTCAGGAGATTACTAAAGAGCAACAGTCTTGGTGAGAAGATTGAAAATGGTTTGGATTTTAAAAAGTTTAATAAGTCATGGAGTACAGATCCCGTGATTTCAACCACAGAACAAGGTTGGAATGGCTGCATTTTTATGAAGCTTTCAAGGCTAAAACTAAATAGGAGTATTTCATCAAGTAATAAAAAGTTCATGACAAATCAATATTTGGAAACTTGTTTAGTTGACTCAAAAGCTTCCACCATTCCATGTAGAACAAATATGAAACAGTGATGTTTCTTGATATATGCCAGGGTTATGTCCTCATAAACCCATCATATTTTAAAATATTTGTCAAATACATTTAATATTCCAAACTTACTAAATATCAGAGTTTCACTTAGTGTATATTAGACAAAATAATAACATTTATATTAGCCTGCAGTTTGACAACCTCATACAATTTAAAGTCTTTTATATTATTAAGTGTTGAATGTCTCCTATCATTTATTGAATAAACTTTCACAAAAGAAGTTAACAGTGCATGCAAAGTAGATAGAGTATGGGTCACTTACCTACATGAAACTCAGTTCAGCAAGAGTTGTAGCTCTGTCTTACTGGTAAGAATTGCAGAGAAAATTATGCATATGATTAATAATCCAGATAACAGTTAAAATTTAAAATCTGATGCATTGTTTGTACTGAATGCCTATTGCCATGCCATCATAATGTAGAAAAATCAAAAAGTCAAACCATCAAATTTGATAGCACTCAATGAAGTTTATGGAAGTATTTCCTCCTTCCTGTTCCCTCCTTTCTCCTCTATCTTAATTTCAATCATCTTTTATTTTTATTAGAGCATATATGTAGCACATAATGATTACATTCATTGTGGGGAGTTCCTACATGGCCATAACACCTCCTGATTCGTTTTCACACCTCCTTCCACTCCACTCCTTTTCCTTCCATTCCTTCAATCTCTTGACACTTCCCTTTCTCAAAAAAATCAATCTCCCTGTTTTCCATTAACTTTCATTTTGCTCTGTAATTTATTTGTACTTTGGATTTCTCAAATAAGAGAAACCATTCAACTTTCAAACCTGTGTGTCTGATTTATTTCACTTAACATTATGGCCTCAGAGTACATCCATTATGCCAAAAGATGACAGTTTTATTTCTTTATGGCAGAGTAGTAATCTATTCTGTGTAAATACCATATTTTCTTTGTCTGTTTATCAGTTAATGGATATATATGCCACTTCCAAGAATTGGCTATTATGAATTGTGCTTCTAGGAATGTAAATATGCATGTGCCACTGTAATGTAATGTTCTTTAACTTCCAGTATGATACATAGAAGGGGAATGGTAGGGTCAAATGGAATTTCTTTTTTTATCTTCTTGACACCATGCTATACTGGCTTCCAGAGTGATCACACTAGTTTCCATTCCCAATAAGAATGTAAAAGGGCTTCTTTGTTCCAACAGCCTTGTTGACATTTATTATTTGACTTTTTGATGACAGTCATTTTCCAGAATAAGATGAAATTTCAGTGTTGTTTTAATTTTCATTTTAGTCACCCTAAACACCAAGGTAATTATGAGTTGTGAGATTCCCTATGCTTCAGCAAAATAAAACATGTTACAGGATTATTTAAGTACAGTGAGGAATTTTAGTCAAGAAGAAAGAGAAAAGAACTCAATGTGATATGGAAGAGAGAGGTAACCGAAATAACCTTAAACCGTGTGGGGTTTGTAGAAACGAAAAGAAGTGAAGAACTTGAGGGTAGGGTCATTTGAGCTAACTTTCTGTACTGTTTTTATTTTTCTACATCATTAAGGATGGCTGGAGTTGATATGTTATGTGTGTGAACTACTCTTTCCTGTAATTGCATAAGGAAGTCTCCTGAGTGGAAGAGTCACATGCAGAAAAATACTATAAAAACAGGAATTGCTCCCAAGCTATCTCCTTGTATGTATTCAAGTGGATCAATGAAATTGTTAGAGAACTGAGGAAAGTCAAAGGGAACTCTTAGCCTTGTCCAAGAACTTGAAATATGCAGATATAAGAGATGCATCCTATCAACATAATAGCTGTCTCTGGATGAACATAAAGGGTATGAGGATTTGGAGACTCAAAGTGGTTAATGGTTGCTGAATTTATGTTTTTCTTAAAATTCTGATTGTCCCAGAAATTGTGAATATATATTAACCGTTACATAAATTGAAGATATTTGGTGTTTTATGTATTGCCATTTTCTCTCTTGTCAGTCCCTGGCAATAGAAAGGGAGGACCAGTTGGCAGTTAGTTGAGGAGATCCATGATGCAGTTCTTTGTACTGCTTGTACTATTTTGCTACTTGTTGAATCAGGATTTAACATCAGTAAGTCACAGGCCAATAACTCAAGTACTCAAATTCAATAATAGTTTCCACAATTGAGAAGAGAGATTGGTGTGAATAATAGTTTGACTCCTTTTGTATAACTGAATATAGTTTTGTCATTGCTTCCATATTTGAGTGTGTTTCAGACATGTTAGTGTTCCTGACAACACTCTTATCCAGCTTCACAAGTAGGATAGACATTAGAAAGAAGAATTTCTGGTACATCTAAAATTCATGCTTCACTGCCACCACATCTTCACTTCTACGTTGTTATAGTGAAGTTAAAATTGTACTTGTTTGTTGCATTGTAGAAAAAAAATTAGAGATATGTGGGGCAAAGGCATTAGGCTACACCAGAGGGGATAACTGATACTAATGAATTTTTATTTTCATATTTTTATATTAATTCATTTTTATATCAGGTACATAAAATTCACTTTCAAAACATCTTTGTAGTCTAATTTTGACGTTTTAAAACATCAAGATTATAAAACAAAATAAAATTAATTTTCAAAGCATCTATTTTCACTTCTTATTGTCTTTCATCTGAGGATCTAAGAGTATTTCACAGCTTTTCATGATTTGCCTGAGGCTCAAGATGAGTTCAGTCTGTGCTCATGCCTGTGACATCGTCTGCCCTTTCTTTAATGAACACCCGTATAGCTTTTCTCCTGTGGAGCAAAACTCTTGACCTGTTATTCTAAAAACAAAGCATTCTTTTGTCGAGGAGTTACTATACAACAGGGTGCACAGTCCCAGTTGGTAGGAAAACATCTAAAGTTATTTTAAAAATTTGCATTTCTAACATGATTTTAAAAACCTGCAGTAATCAAACACACAGTAAAATAAGAGTAGGGAATCATTTTAATTTTTTTCATAAGGAACTTTCATTATTTCCTGATAGTCCTTTTCATAATTGTGATCATTCATCAATATTTCCGTATACTCCTCAATTGTCTTTGCAGTTACTAAATTACATTTTGTCTTGAGATTCATGCCCTGCAGACAGGAAAGAGAATGTGACAGATTTTTATAGTTCCTCCAAGTGTAACCCCAAGAAAGCAGAGAAACTTGTACTTGTTACCTATTACTAGGTTACTCTTTGTACTTCATGATTTATCATTATGTTTGGATAAATCTTGCAAGGGAACCATGGATACATAGTAATTAGAGTCATTGCTACGTCTTAAATAATTCACAATAATTACTTATTGGTACATGTGATATATTGATGATATTATGTATTTTAACATATGCATAAGAATAAGTTTAATTTCCTATTTAAAATCGGTTGATATTATGAGGTAGGAAAGTGGAGAGTATGTGTAGTTTAAAGTACATGGTCATATGTAATCATTATCCAAGAAATTTTTTTTTACAATTTATAAGGGACACAAAAATAGAAATAGTATCAAGGCTGGCTTGGGCTACAATGTGAGCACAAGGCTGGCCTGAACTACATAGTGCAACCCTGACTCACAAAACTAGGGCTGGGAGTTTGGTTCAGTGGCTTAAGCACCTGCCTGGTAGGCACAAGATTGTGAGTTCAATCCCCAGGGCCACACACACAAAAAAAGGAAAGAAATACTAATGATGGTGAGTATATAATTGTAGGCATCATAAGAATTATTATTTTAGGAACCACCCCAACACTTAGGATGCATTTACTTATCCACTCAATGCATGATTTAGGAACTCTATTTAAAATTAGAATTGTATATTCCTTTTATTCTGTATAGTGGAATTTGGGCAAATTATCTAAATCTTAATGATCTTAATTCTTTAAACTGAATATTAACAATCCTTAGTAAAAAGTCCAGTGCATAAGTGTGTGTGTGTGTGTGTGTGTGTGTGTGTGTGTTTTAAGAAATAGGTGATTTTGTTGTAAAAGTATTTAACATATGGTGAGGAAATATAAAGGAAAATACAACTGAATTAATATTAATTTATAGAACCTTCTATTAGATGCAAATATGAAGTTGGGAGCCACAAGAGGCGGAATAAATAAAAAGAAAATCCATATCAAAGTTATGTGATGGAAAAAAACTATGTAAATGTCAAAACAGAGCACTCAGTGCCTTTGTTAAATTCTATGAAGAAGTGTTACAAAAAACTTTCTGGTTTAGTAGTCAGGAAAATCTGAAACAAAGTGAAACACATAGAGGAGAGAGGTTGAGATGAAGGAAGCACAGCCAACCTGGAAAAGGAGAGAAATAAAAGGCTGTCGAAATCAAGTTTTATTTTAAGTGCTAATGTAAAGCACTTGTCCAGCTGAGAAACAGGTTCTTTGGAGCTGCTGTCTCAGACTGGGAGATTGGATTTGAGACAGCAAAGTAAAAGGGAATTTAGGGTTGTATTGTATCCTTGCTATCCAAGATAGTTTACTCCAACTGTCATATAAGCAAGATCACTTCGTATTCTTAAATCTTAGTTGAATATTTTGACAATGATTCATGTTTACAAATGATTAAAAGAGTAGTTATAATAGCTAATATGAAAATATATATATAAATATATAAAATCACTTTATGCTTCTCCCTCTTATTGTGTACCATATAAGATAGCATTATTTTATTCATGTAAGTCCTAAAAAATAATTTTCTGATAAGGTAAATGTTACTACTTTCACTTTAGAGTTGGATTCATTAAGCATAAAATCTTTGACTTACCCAAGTTTAGTCAGCTAATGACTATGTAAAACGAAAATGTAAAATGAGCCTGTTTGTTGGAGACCACCACGAAGTGGCTCTGAGCAGGATTTAAAATCAACTAATTGACTCCCTATGCTTATCTGTGAGTCTGTCCTAGGCCTAGACTCCTTGCCTGGTGAATGGAACTGATTCATACTAAGTAAACCTCTATGAATCACTGGTCCTGGCTGAGGCCTGTAGTGACCTGTGAGGCCAGAGATACCTCAAAGGGTAGCATAAGGCCATAACTGAGGACACCTGGCTCCAAACCCAGTTAAGTAGACAGAGACTGCAGCTGCAGACATCTCACTCCTGCAGTCATTCCCGCCATAAATGTCATCATGGAGATGATTCTCCTTAACTGGTATAATTTACTACTTAGAGAAGTCTTCAAAGTGACTCCCAAGATCCTTCCTGCTCAGTTCCTGTGCTTTCCTCAGTATCCCCTCTCTTTGTTTGAAACATAAAAATTACAGGCAGCCCAGAGAAGTTATTTGTCTTAGCCCTCATCTTAGCCCGAGTCTTGAACTATGCAGAGGGTTTTGATCCCCTTGCAGCCCTAAAGTCATACCATTTGTCTCATTTATTTAAGCTTTTGCCATACACTCATTTGTGAGATTGGGGATCTAGGCCAGGTCCCCGATACCAATTTGACTCTAGAAACAAAGTTTTACTTGTCACACACTCAGTATCTTAACAGTCTGGTTTTACAAATATTAACATCCCATTTACTCACAAAATCATGTTATGCTTTTAGTTACTCAGTGAGATCATTTGGGCACATGCACACACAAACATACACCCACGCTCACAATGACAATGAGATAATTGTTCAAAAAGACAGACTTTGTCTATCTTTATATAGAAGGTACTATGATCTGAGAGTTCAGTCAGAACACTTCCTGGAAGTTATTCTTTTCTTACCACGTATCAGTGTTAACTTTTCTTAGCTGCAACAAAATAGCTGAAACAAACACCTTTAAGGAAGGAATATTTGTCATGGCGCGTGTCTTCAGGGGTTGCAGCTCAGAGTCACCTGACCCCCTGGCTTCAGGTCGGTGCTGAGGCATCAAGTCATAGCAGCTGTTGTGCAGGAAGAAATTTGCTCACCTCTGCGAAAGAGGTAGTGACTGGGAATACTTGGATTTTGACTCTTAAGGTGCTACCGTAGTTGTGATCATTTGAAAGACTCAAATACTGTTGTACATGGAAGCAAACTGTTGATTGACATAAATGTAGTTGCAAATTTTAAGTAGGAAGAAGTGTGCCTGTCAAGGTTTCAAAGACAAAATGCTTGGCTTACTTCCCATTAGGATAGAAAAGTTCATGTACAGATCATGTATAGGTCGATTCACATGATCAGATTAATGCTAAGAGAGACAGTATGGAACTGAGCAGTATTATGTGATGGACACAGTTAGGAGGATTGTTTTTAGTTGCACTGGTGTTTGATGATGTTAGAAGACTGTGATGAAGGAATCCTAACTTCATGCAAAAAAGAAATTGCAACACTAGGAATACAATTTCCCTACAAAGGACAGTGTTCTGGTAGGCAGTTGCCCTAGGATATGATGTCAGAATGAGAAACATGGCTTGTTTCTTTTGCCCTGGCAGAGGGAATAGTTGCATAGTAAAGTATATTTTATTTAATGCTGTTCAAATTAAGTAGTAACTTTGTCGGTTACTGGAGTATATACCATATATTTCTATAGTTTAGGTTATATCCCAGAAAAGCAACATCTTGTACCATTATATTTAATTAGTTTATAGAAATTAAAAGTGCCCAAGTTTTATTAGTTACTAATGGTTTCCTCAAAACAGTGCATCTTCATCTATATCATGCATAAAAATTGAAAGTAACATTAAAAGTTCACATTTTTTGAAAGCGTAACTAATATACATCTACTGCAAATTATGTATTTGAGATTAAATGCTAATAATCCTATGAAAATCAAAAAATAAAAATGTTATAATCATAAATAATGATTAATTTCCTTTGGAAAACTGAAAAGTACACTGAAAGGTATAAATATGAAAGTATAAGAATTACAATCTCATAATACTTATAGTTTAGACATCTGAAATATCCATTAAAATAAACTAAAATCCATAATAAAACTAGTGGTAATTTCCAAGGAATTATTGCATCATAAACACAATAGAACTAACAATTTCTCTTTTATGGCAATACTGCATATTATAAAATATAATGTGAAATATTTCATGTGATCTGCCTATATATCTATTCTTTCTCTCTTTCTCTTTCTCTATCTGTCTGTCTGTCTGTCTGTCTGTCTGTCTCTCTCTCTCTCTCTCTCTCTCTGCCTCTTCCTCTGGTCTAGGTGGAAGCAGCTTTATATTAAAGCACCAGCCTCGCATGAATGATTCTCCGAATTCTATATCCAGCATCAATAAAAAAATCAAATAAAAACTATCTATCATTGTGGGCGTCTTTGTGGATTTTCATCCCATGAGGGGAAAAATATTCCATCAACATTTCCCATTAAGGAAAAACTCATATCCACTACTTTTCAGCACTTGCTGGGATACAAATGTGCAATGTCAAAAGTAGCTGCTCCACACTTTGCTGTTCTATGATAGTTTAAACCAAAGACTCGTATTAATTATTAGGAAGGTTATAGTTTCCAGATAGTTTCTTTGATTAACCAATTTACTCACTAGTGAAAACATTCAGAATACACAAGTTTTTCCTTATTAAAACTACTTTCTACAATTGAAATATAGTTTGGTCTCTGCTTCAGTTAATGTATCACAGTTAAAAATTATTTAATTTGGAACTTATTGAATAGATAACAAAATATTTTGTTGCAACATATTATAACTAAAAATAAAGTTTACTTATGTCACAACTATGAAACGACATTTTAGAAGTATTCATAGTTTATAAATCTTACTCTCAAATCAAATTTATCATTAAGATAATCTTCAAATTATGTTTTAAAATGTAGAGAGATTCTAAAGGTGATAAAGCCTTTAATGGACAAGAAGGTTCACACAATCACTCTGTAGCATAATCTGATAAGGTTAAACTTTTATGTCAATTTTGTGGGTTTTGTTTTATCTTCTAGAGTTCCTCACTTACTCCACATATACATCCAAACACATACATCAAGGCATGTGTAGAAAAGTGTTCATACATCTCTCCAGTTTTATTCACTGTTATTTGATAGTAAATTCAAATTCTCCTAATATTCGGCAAACAAATTATCAGATATCACTTACTGGAAAAACACAAGGAGAAATACAAGCACACGTTTGAGTCTGAAAATATTAAACTACATTTGCAAGTCTTGAGTTGGGTGCCATTCTTGCCATTAAAAACAGAAGAAAGGAGAAAGAACAAAGAAAAAAAGATAGATGTTATTTTTTTCTTTATATCTAAGTTTCAGTGTTTCAAAAACGATCATTCTGAAAGTAAAACTTCTAGTAAAACCCTTAAGGGTGCTTTGAAATCTAGGCAAAGGATGTGTACCCTTTTACTGATTGATTATGATTAGTAATGGTCATGCAAAATACAGATTTATGATAATACTTCTAAGTTTATGCATTCAACATTAAAACAAAAATAATTTTTAAAATTCTTCCTTGGCTTTTTTGCAGATGTAAACTGCATGAAATTGTGAACAAGAAAAATTCCAAGTGAAAACTTACTTAAATGCGATAATCCATAGTCTCCTTTATTTGTCAGAAAACGTATTATAGCTAAGTAAAAATGATACCTTTCTTCTCAGATATACAGTTTACTTTTAGTCTGTCAACAATACATATTACATATTCAGCAATCAAAGTGATGACCTCAGATTTTTTTTTTAAAGTATAAAACCTGCTCAATTAGTATTAAGCATTTACTAAATGTCCTTGTGTTAAGTAAAGAGCTCCAAGGAAACCTTTCCTACTCTCATAGTGTTTACAGTCTAATAATGAGGGGAAATTTGTGTGTGCTGCTGTATCCCTTGTTTATATGCATTTTTCCAAAAATAAAACATACACACACATATCCAGACAGTGTCAATCATCACACACATGAGTGACTATTTTAAAAATGTAAATTAAACTCACAATTTATTCTGTAGATTGATTAGCTAGTTTGAACAATGGTGCTTACTATTTTATGTAAGTTTTGCTCCAGCTAGATATCTCTCCCTATGCATTTTTCTAAGTTTTTCACAACAGAGAGCTTATCCACGGTTATTAGCAGCTGTTCACCGCCAGTGGCTTAGTCACCCGCAATGAGCAGTCTGTCTGCTGATTATGAATGAGGAGGTATCTTTCATCTTCCTGTGTGGGACTGAGCCTTGGACATTCAGGTGTTCAGAAAAAACTTCAGTTCTCTATAGCCTGTAGAGGAAGTTCAGAGATAAATTTCCTTCCTCTTCTCCAACATTTTAGAGGCAAATACATATCACTGTACTTCAGATCTACTCTTTCATTCAATTTAATAAGGGAATTTAATTTTTCCAATAAATTGTTCTCAAGCATCCAGATATTCTTACATGTAAAAAACACGTGAAACTCAATCTATGTCTGACAACTGACACATACAATAATTCAAGATGGATTAAAAATAAATGAGAGCTTAAAGCTAAGAAGTTAATAAATAAAGAAATTTTTGTTTCAAAGCTAAGCAAAGCATTGCTGGACTTCAAAGTGCTCTTTATAAAAAAAGAATTTTGATAAGTTGCACTGTATTAAAATTAATTTTTCTTTGAAAAATCACCCTTGAATATGAAAAGAAAATCTAATTAATAAGAACTACTCATAAAATGCTTATTTTAAAACACATTGAAATTTAGAATATGTGTTTTTCTAAAATAACCAGTAAAAATAAATGAACTCCCAAGTAGCTCAATTAACTAATACTAAAGTAATGAACAGCACCCATGTCACAACAGGTATGTAAATGGTAAGCATACACATAAAAAGAAGCTCAACGTGACTAAAATTAAGGAAATGCAAATAAACACCAAAATATGAAATCATGACACTGTAACCAAAATAAGCATAGTGACGACAACCAATGCCCATCAGCATGAGAAGCACAGGGATCACTGATGCATTACCCATGGGAGGAAGTGATATAGTGCTGTAGGAGAATAGCACGGCAATTTTCCATGACAAGTTCTAAAGGCATTTATTCTAGGGAAAGCAAGATTTGCATTCATGTAATAAAATATGTGTGTGTGTGTGTGTGTGTGTGTGTGTGTGTGTGTGTATGTATCTCACGATTTATAGGATATACGGAGGAAAAACCTGAAGTGAATCCAAATATTCAACCTGTAACCAGTTAAAAAATTGATGCATCAATTTCAGGGGCTGATACTTAGCCATGAAATGGAAAAAATATATATACATAATATAAATTATAAATATAATAAACACATTATATATTAAAATGAATATGTATAAACTGGATGAATCTCCAGCTAGTTGAAAAAATCAATTCTAGAACATATATTTCATTTATAAAACAATATTAAAGTAACAGTATTTGAAAAGCAGAAAACAGATTAGATGATGACAAGAGTTAAAGGGGGTGATGGTGGCTGGAAAATGTACATAGGCAACAAAGGTAACATGAGAGATCTTGGTAGTGACAGAAATGTTCTCTGTCAGTGTCGAGCATGGTACTGTGCTATTTTGCAAGATGTTTCCATGGATGGAGGGGATGCCTTTATAAACTGTCCATGAGATCTACACAACCGACTACTCTTCCATTATAAAGAGGATACATTCGAATTATTTTTAGGAAAATAAATATACCTCGCGACCATAAATGTTAAGTGAAATATGTCAGACATACGAACTTAAATATCATACAATGTCCTTTATATCAGATACTTAACATATAAGTAAATGAAAGAGAAAAATAAAAGATAAATATTTACAAAATTGGGAACTGGGTCTATACCAAAAGGGAAGCAACCAAGAGATAAAGGGAAAAGGGAGGAAGGGGAGAGCAAAGGGACCATAAAAAGAATTAAGGGGACATAAAGAGAATTAAGATGAGTTATATTTATTACACATGATGAACATAATCATTGTGTACTGCAAACATTTACTAATAAAAAAGTCATAACATGGAGAAAAAAAGAAATGAAAATGCACAAGCAATTGTTTTTGGAGTTATGATTCCCTGATATTTCCACTTGTTATTTCAGTTTTTAAGATGCCTAACATGCAGTGAAAACATCTGTTGATATCAGGTAAATGTTTATTTTCTAAGCTTTTCACAACTGATACATTTCTTTAAAGATATATTTTTAAATTAAAATAAGAGTCAATAACACAATTGCTTAACTATAATGAGCAACATTATTTATGAACAATAGTGAATGCTCAACATGTGTTTACTTTGGAAAAAGAAGCAGCTAAAAAGACACATGTATGCAGTTCAAATATTCATTTGACTAATACTTGCCCCTTTAGGGTTGGGCATACTGCTAGAGATTTATGGTGTTGAATATATGCTAAATTTAGCTATGTCATAAAAAATAGATGATCAGCATCTACATACGAACTTGACAATGTAAAAGTGTGATTTAAGCTAGTTAAAATTCCGGGATATTTTTTAAAAATTTTATCTGAGCAGGTAACAAGTTAATTTTGCAACCTGAGTGGGTCACTTAAACCTTTGAATTTTCATTTGCCCGATTCCAAGGAAATAAAATTGTTCCCAATGATGTTAAATTTCTCCTTGTGAATATATGGCTCTCCCACCTGTTAAGCTTTTCTTAATTACTTAAAAAAATTTCACTTTGGATTTGTACAAGATTATAAGCCTGGCAGTAAAGATAAACATTAACCAAACAGGATCTCTAGCTGTTATTATGAGTAGAGTACCTATTGACAAGTATGGTGACACTGTTAGACTGTAAACACAAATAGATATAAGTGTGATAGCTGTGAAGACATTGTAGAGACTGTGTTTGAAAAGATTACATTACAGTTGTCAGAATCTCAATTTAGCTGGGAGAAAGTGCTGCACTCCAAATAGTGTGATAAGAGTAGCAATTAAGCCAACAGGCCAAAGGCACAAGAGAAGCTTTTCTTAACTCCTACTGTGATTCTATAAACAAGAGACTAAAACGAGAGGAAACAGTGATTCTGTTCCATCTCCCCACTCTCCACAGATCAGCAGGTAAGTTGCAGATGGACAGAGCAGAAATGGAGTCCTTTATCCTGAGAGAGCCCAAACAAAATCCTCCAGCCATTTCATAGTCCTACTCTTGGAAAAAAGACTGGGAAGTAGGTTTCCCTCTCATCCCCACTTCCTCATAAAAGGACCTCAAGAGAGGGATCTGAAAAAGACCTTTGCCTAGGACCTCAACCTCAGAGATCCAGGAATAAAGGTGCAATAGCTGGAGTGCAGATAAGCAAGGTCAGCCCTGAGTCATTGACAGCAGCCCCTTCAGTCACAAGCTAGAATACATGTATGCCTATCAGCTGGCACAGGGAGGTCTCACTACATATAAAGTCTGCCAGCAAAAGCCTTTGCCATCACTTTTGGATAATCCTAAAAAGTCATATGGAGGTGTTCAACCAGGACTCAGGCCCCTTCATCCTTAAAATGCTGAAGAAATATACTGTTAGGATAGAGCTAGGAAAAAGTGAGTTTTGGCCTTGCATTTCAGAACAATTAATTATGTAAAGTACTGAGACATTTGTAATAATAAGAAAAAGGAAGAGAGGAGAAAGGACTCAGAGCAGAACAGAGCAGGAACAGAATAAAATGATTTACTAAATGAAATAAATGTAGATGAGTAACGTTGGAGACTGGTGCTCAAGTGAGAACTAGGCAAGGGAGAAAGAGGAATGAAGTGTTCTGAATGCAGTTCATGTACTCTGTGTGGGTCAAGGGGAGAAGTTTGGGAAGTGTGCTAAAACAAGGGGTAATGAATGTGTGGACAACACATTCCTGTAAGCAGGAAAGTTATGTATTTAAATCTCTTGTAAAGTTACTCCAAATACTTATGCAAAGTACCTTATGGAGCTGTAAGGCAGATTCAGAAATGATGGTCAAGTAAGTTAATGTTACAATAATTTAGAAAATATGTTTGTTTCTGTACTGAAGTAGGTATCAGAATAAATAGCATAACATTGAGTGAAATCAAAAATGTCTTTTGACTTAGAATTGATAGTCTTAATTTTGCAATATGTGAAGGAATAATAGAAAAAATAAATGACTTGTGATGTTACAATCGGCAGTGCTTGGTTTTTTTACTGACTTCGAGTGAAAAATGAATTAAAAAAATAAAATATTTTATTTTTGACAATTTAAGGTATTGATGTAGAAATTCATAATTTATGTAAAATAGGCAACAGTGGAAAATAGCCCTGCAGCACATATAAAAATGTTTCAGTATATGTATTTTAATATAATACAATAACTTAGATGCAACTTTATTTACTTGGGGCAAATGACCAACTAGTTTATTTCCAATATTATTATAAGGAGTTATGGAGCATGTTGATTGCAATGCATTAAAAGTAAGAAGAAATCCTTGTCTTCTTTTATCAAATATTGGTGGCCTTATTCCCAAAAACTGGCTGTTGAACTGTCATTGGATTTAAGATTTACCAAAATCATCACTTTGAAAAGTGTTTTTTGAAACATGATATGTCCAAAGACAAAGTCAAAGTTTGATTTAGTAATTTTTATCTGAGCTTTCATGGTAGCATAGGTCGTGATACTGTGTGAAGAAAATATATTAAATCATTTGTTGATTACCCTTTCTCTTGTCTCATGAAAATATATACTTATACCAAGATGCTCTCTTTGAGATATGTGTCAAAGTAGTTTTATGAAAGAAAGAAGGTACAGTGAAAAACAAAGAATTGAAAGATTATTTCTTCTACATTTTTTGACTACTGATCCTTTATTCATAATAAGTTTGTAGCTATTCCTTCTAGTTGGGGAGAAATTCATGATATTTCAACAAGGTTTATCAGAAAACTATAAAACCTATCATTGGATAATCATAACAAATTTAAAATAATATTGTCTAAAATCTTTGGCTGCTGAAATATTTAATCTTAGAGATATTTAATCTTAGAGATTAGGCAGTTTATTCAAAATCACAGAAAACGCATGATGCCCTAGTGTAGACTATGAATCTCATGTGACTTCCACGAGTTACTTATGCATAATGAATAAATAATGGCTGTTGATAATCTCTTTTTAAATTCCTTTTGGGAATGAATGAAATTTTGGATTTCTTAGTACAATAATATTATTGTAGTAATTATGGTAAGGCTTTTAGGAAATGAAAACAGATAGACATAATTACACAGTTCTTTCAAGTTCTTTGCAGAGTAGCATTCTTCTGATCCCTTTTTAAAAATTTGTCAAATATTTTTAGGATGCTTTTAAATACCAGTCACCATGCCACATAGTAGTTTGTGATGGGTTATTTATTGGATTCATTTTAAAATACATTTTAAACCTCACCTTATTAAATAATTGTTGTTTGATATATTCAGGGTTTGTGTACTTCTGTTACACCAACAGTAGTTGTAGATTTTAGACAAGCTATATAAGAAATGACTATATATCGCAAAATGATTTTAAAAGCTTAAATAGTATTTAACATGATTAAAATATTTTGGGCAATATAACAAATTTAGAGTATAGCCAATATTAAAAATAATTAATTGAGGTTTTATTATATGAAATTTTCACTTAAATCAATAGAACATTGGATGAAAAATTACATTGGAGTCATTCTGAAAGTTCATTAATGTATATTTTGTAATTACACATATTTCTAAACCTGTAAACTGATGGTATTTTATGTTATAGATTACTCAGGTTGGCAATTTTTATCATTTAAGTCTAACTATACAAGATTTCCATTATAGGTAGAAGCAGTAATGGCTTGTTGAAAAGAAAGAATAATATGAAAGAGAACTTAAAGTCACTTTAATTATTTATTTAGAAAACGGAAGAACATTAGTTACTCCTGAAATTTAAACATATTTTAGAAATTAACTATAGTGACCAATTCCAATTGATTAGGAGATCAGACCCGCAGCTCTCATATTAAGCCTTTATGGAGGTGGCCAGGGTGGTTTAATAGATATGGAATCAGTGCAGAGCCACATAACTTCATACCTAAATGTTACCCGTGATTGAATGTAAGACTCTTTGGCATTGATTTACAATTGTTCAGAATTTTATCTTTGAGCTTGCTCTTGGAAGCAAAGCTGACAGAATTGTGTTGTAGGCACAGTGAGCTTCACTCATGCATCCTCCTACCTTCTGCCTCTTATTGTCTGTCCAGGCTGGGTTCGGCTGTCCTCTGGTTGCCACAGGACTTTCCAATCTCTCCATCCCTCTGACTGCCTCTTAGTGCAGCTGTCCGCCAAGTGACACACATTGGAATAAAGAAAGAGAAGGCACAGGGACAAAGGGTAAGGTACAGGTTAGGCCGCATTCTACCATCTGTGGGATATGAGTGTGAGCCCAGGGAAGGTTAAGGTATGCCACAGACAGCCCTACCTGTTATAGTGGGGCAGTACATGGTCATCAGATTTCATTAGAGACTGGTAAGTTAATACTCCTCCGATCCTGGTACTGAGTGTGTGTCAGTAGAGGAATTATGAAATAGGTTGCTGTGTATCTATGATTAAAAAAATCTAAATAAGTGGAGATAGAGATAGAGATAGAGATGGAGATGGAGATAGTTAAAGAGAGAGAAAAAGAAATTGAGCAAGGAAAAATATTCATATTTTGGCTCCCTCAAGCAAGCATTTTCTTTCTTTTTTTTTTTTTTTCTTGGTCAGTAGAAGTCTCTTACATTTCCATTTTGCTTCAATGGTAGTAGTGTAGTTATTCATGGGAAAAGACAACTCTAAATACCACATAATATTGCATGTAACACAATGTATCTTTGAGACATTTATACATTTTTGAAAATTCACTGTGTAGCTTTGTAAATTAGTTAAATGTTGCATTCCCTGTATTGTGAACTTAACTAAGTCTGGGTCCATGCCTGATTAGCTCATTCATGCTTCCCCCCGCCAAAAAAAAAATATATATATATATGTGTGTGTGTGTGCACATATATGTTGAATGAACAAATGAATGAATTAATACTCTTATTATTTGTCACTATTGTAGAATGAATTACTGGAAAATATCTATTACCCAAATTTATTAGTGCTGCAGAAGATAATAGAGACCAGGTATGATGATCATGATCTTCCTTTATGACAAGAATTTCCTGCATCTGATTTGGCTTTAAAAAAAATTGGAAGACAGGTTTGTTTTTTTTTTTTTTTTTTTTACAAGATCTGACTGTGTAGTTCAGGCTGACCTTGCACTCATCATGTAGCTCAAGCTGTCCTTAACTTGAACTTGCAGTGATCTTCCTGCCTCATCTTCCTTAATTCTAGGATTACAGATGTGTACCAACTTGCTCAACCCTGACTCTAACTGTATATTTGAGGGTAACTGATGTTCCAAGAATTTGAATAATTTAAGGCTCATCCTGCCTATAAAAGGCAAGGGAAGGATAGATTCAGAGGTGGAGATAAAGCCAAAATTGAAACTAAAAACAAGGGGAAATGCTTCACCGCATGCAGTTCCATAAGCACAGTTGCTGGCTGTCCCTGGGACTGGGAAAGGCAGCTGTAAATCCATCGAAATTCAGGCTGCTGTTTCTGGGAAATGGGGCTGACAGGGAGAGGGAGAAAGAACGGTGCTAATTATGGATTTATGGATAAGAATATCCTTTCTTCTTTTCCGCACACAGATTGGTTTTCACTTGATGATTTATCTCTTGTTTATCTCTTCTTCACTGTAGGCAGCACTGACTGGACTGTCAGTAGCTTTGCCCTTCTTGCCTGGGAAAGCAGGGACCATCTCATCTGAAACTTTTCACAAATGCTTTTTCAGAAATGATTCCAAACTCAGAAATTTATAGAAAGAGCAAGAAATCTAATCCAAATTTTGCCTGCATAATTGTTAGAAGGAATATCCTGTATAAAATACTAATTTACTTTCAGCTAGGTGAGTAGCTGAGACCAGAGGAACCAATTCCAGAGTTTATTCTGACATAGAATCAGGCAAAGATCATGCAGCAAATAAGAACAATAGTAAAATGTGGGCCCTGCTGTTACAGGCATCTGAGCTAGTTAAAAACATTATAGGTATTCAGATAGGGCTGGGCCCTCAAAAGAGCCAGCACAGAAGGCCAGATACCTTGCAACCTTGGAGAAGACAGACACCTCCTGCTGTGGGCCAGATCTCAAGACAAAAGGCAAAGCAAATACACTGGCATCCTAAGGATTGATAGTTTAAATAGTTCTCTATCACCATGAGGAAGCCAGGAGTCACCATCCCAAGCCCTACAGGAAGAGTCACTGTTTTTTAAGCATGCCCACTTGCTACATAACTCACTTCCCCATTTGTTCCTGATTTAATCAATTTTACCTAAGCAATTAATTTTATTGTTTGACCATACTTCTGTTCTACCTTATGTCCACCTTGTGAGTTCTCATGTTTTCCCTACCTTGGATCCCTTTCGCCTTGTGGATTTACTCTATAAAAGTTCCTGGAAAAGATAAAGTCTTTGGCAACCCACTCAGGACCCCTTCTGTCTCTCTCCCAAAAAGAAACTTTCTTTTTCTCAATACCTATATTCTGCTCTTAACCTCCATTATTCCTAAAATTCATCCTTCGATTTTAGAGAACATGAACTCAACGTGCAGCATCCTTCTCTAGCCATGTTCTGTTGACAAAGTCCAAACATGGAAGAAGACAGACCTTCAAGGAGGACGTCTTCTAAGAAAAGGATGCAGCATAAAAATTGGCTTTGTGGGAATGAGTTTATGCTTCTTGAGAATTGTTGTGCTAACCTGAGCTCTGACCCAGTTTGGAGAATTTTTTTCCTTCTTTCCCATGCACAAAATCAATAAACAAAGTACAGAAACTCCCTGCCTTCCCGCTCTCATTTACAAAAATGTGATAATAACAAAGGGATAGTCAACAAAGATAGGTTTCACGTCAAATATGTTTTTCTACAATTTGTGATGTAATGGTCTGACACTGAGCTGGATCAGTGAGGCCAAGGCCGAATCGAAAGTTTGGGAGCCTTTATGGTGAGCAAAGTTTGGAGCAGAAGAAACAGCCTGGTTGGGGCAGTTTGTCTCTCAGTGGTAGTCATGCATGGCAGAGGCTTATTTCTGCCCTTCGCTTTGTTGGAGTTTGTGTCGGCTTGTAGGGTGGGGTCATTTTGCGGGGAGGCTGACCTGTTACCATGTATTGTCTTTTAAAGGAGGCGGGGGATGGCACACCCTGGCAGACAGTCAGTTGATGTCAGCACTTTGAGAACATCGTTGGGGGGTTGGGAGGGGCTGAGTCATGGATGATGGAGCATTTAGAACGATCCAACCCTCCATAGTACATAAGACCTCCCCAGACCAAGATTGATGTTCTAAAACAATTGTTAAAATTTTGTCCCACAGATAAACGGGGAAACTTCATTCAACAAACCAAAACCAATGAATAATCTATTCATAGAACTAGTAGCCAAAACATGCTTTAGGTCGTTACCTAAGTACAATATTTCTGCCTATGCTGACGAATCATCACCACAAAAACATCTATTGACTTCATTCTTTTTATCTAAACTTTCAATACCTGCCAAAAAAGAAAGCATAAAATATTCTGTTAGCACTTGCAATAAACGAAGCAGATTCACGCAGTCTCTGAGCTGTTTGTGTGTCTGTTCTCCACGCGCCAATGCTCCAGCCCACCTTCGGGGACTCTGTGGACCTAGCCCAGCTGGACCGCGGCAGTACCGGACATTTAGTAAGTCAGGAATTTCATTCCCCTGTATCACTGCAAAACAAAGTTCCCCTGGATGGAAAAGTATTAGAGAAGTTGATAGCTAGGGAATTAAAGGAACAGATTTTAAAGCAGTTGGAAGCAGGAGTGGCAGCCTTGGGAACACAGAATTTAAGGAAACAAGGACGTGTCTTGGAACCAATGTGCAGCTGTGTGAGGTTTGATGAAAAGAAAGAAGGAAAAGAATGGTCCAAGTACTGAGAGACCTAAAATATAATTAATCTCAGGAGTGAAATAAAAGAAGCAGAAAACAGGGAAGCAGACTCTGTGGAAATCATAAACATTTCTGGGTAAGGAAGAGAAGAGGAGAGAAGAATAAAATTTATCAAGTTCTGATACATAGATATATATATAAGGATATGAATATGCATATGAATATGACTATGGATTTGGATATGGGTATGGGTATATATCTTTTCGTATGTTTATATGACAATTCCCCAAGATGAGTGGAAATACTATGCATTACAAATATGTATAAGTAATTTTTTTTAAATATGAACATCTGAATGTGTAATTAACGTACTGCAAAATATAATCAAACAAAAATGACAAGTGCCATTGATTTACTGCAACTATGAAATTTTATTTTGTGTTTATTGCTTTGGTATATTGTGTTACTCTGTTTTGGTAATATGGAATTACCAAATTATACTAAATGACTTGTTTAAAAGGCAGCTTGGATTAAAGACCAAATCTGGTAAAAATAAAGATGATGGTTTAATTTATTAACTTTGATCTGGACTGAAAGATAAAATATAAGCAACTTTTAAAACAGAAAACTATGGGCTTGGGTTTTAGCTCAGTGGCACAAGTGCCTGCCTAGCAAGCACAAGGTCATGAGTTCAATGCCCAGTACCAAAAAAGAAAAATAAAACTATGACAAGAGGATTTGACATATTATAGGGTGATCATTTTCAAGCAATACTATTAATTTATTGTTTCATATATTCAGTCATCATGTTAATAAATACAGTGATACAAGTTGAGGTATACATAAAGATCAACATGAAAGATTACAAAATAAATGTAACCATAATTTCAGCCTAATATTTCTGAATTATCAGATTTGTGATTTTGTCCCAATTAAAATATAGTTTCTCCACTGCAAAAGAATGTCTGGATGTTTGTAATAACTTGTTATATACTTTGGCCCTTGAGTTAGTATTTATAAAGAAAGTGAATAAAGAATAAAACAAGTATTAATTAAATAATTTAGGGAGAAGGTATTGCACAGTGAATGAGAATGTTGCCTTGATTTACTGATGCTGCCAGTCACAAAACAGTCATTAGAATTATGCTTCCATCTCAGACAATTCATTGCTACCCCTTATTTCAAAAGCTCCGAGTTTGACTTCTCATATCAAATATGCAAATACAATTTCACTCCTTCAATGAAATGTACACTTGACTGATGGACTGTTATGGTTGATACATTGTGTCAACTTGAGAAGTTTAGAAGTTTAACTAAGAGACTCAGCAGGGAGCCAGGATCCTTACTTTGTAAACATCCTGAGCCTGTGCAAGAGGAGGGAACAGGGATTTTGCAAGCACTCCACACATTCCATGGTGGGTAGGGGGTGGACTGCATATAATATAAGGGAGAAAAAGTCCCCTTTTTGCTCTTGCTGTTTTTGCTGTCACCATAAATTGTTGCCCCTCTGCCATGCCACCCTGCTGTGGAGCCAGCTGATTATGAACTGAAACTTCCACAAACTGTGAGCTAAATAAACTTTTCCTTCCTTCATTTTTGGTGTCAGGTATGTTGTCTGAGCAACAATAAAAAAGTAACTGAGACATTGACAGCACAGTTGTGTTGCCATGCAAAAGGTCTCCATTTAGAAAACAGAATTAAAGAAATAGGATTTTAAATTATACAATGAAACACACGACTTAAACTTTATATAGTAGGCAATTTAGGAAATAATTAATGTGTAACAAATTTTCACCAATTATACCTTTTTGCTATAACTTCATAATTGTAATTTGTTGATAGAAAAAAGACCTTACAATTTTCTTTCCTAATAAAATTAATTTGTTTGAAATTTGAAAGATCTATGTTAAGAGTTCATCTTTCATAGTGAAATCAATGTTAAATTATATACATGTAAAGATCTTATGTGATTTTAACTGAATTAATTCTTAGATATTTATTTGTAAAATTCTACATTTAGGTGAAAATATTGATTACTTTTTAATTTTTGTACCAGGGATCAAACTCATGACCTTGCACTTACCAGCCAAGTGCTTGTGCCACTGAGCTAAATCCCCAGCCAGAATATTGATCTTTTAAAAGTTACATTATAAATATTTCCATTTACATTGATACTACTAAACAATATCATAAATTTAAAGTGGTATATTTAGTTCACTCAAGAGACTGTGTAAAAAACGATGAGTTTTAAAACATGAGACTTTTTATCAGAATATAAATGAAAACTTTCAGAAAGCATACAAATATGAGACAATTCTGATGTCAAGTCCAGTAAAAAGATGGGAGTCAATAGGAAGTGAAAATCCAAATTTTTAATATTTAGGAAACCTTTATAAAAATATACACTTGAAAAGTTTTCCAGTTTTAACAACCCTAACACTTAGAAGTTGAAGTCACCCTATCAGTGCAAAAGTTGCATGAAAAAGAGAAGCCAGTAGGTTTGGGTGGTAGAACAAAAATGAAAATTGTCTCAGTCTGTTTAGGCTGTTATAATAAAATACAACATACTGGGCAGCCAAACCAGCAGATGTTTGTTTCTCATAGTTTTGGAGACTGCTAAGTCTAACATTAAGATAGAGATAGAGTGAAGATTGAGTTTGTGGTGAATGTCCTTAGCCTAGCAAGGAGACAGCTCTCTTCTTATGACTCTGCCCCTGGGGAGAGATGAGAGGAAAGAGAAGAAAAACTAGAGCGTTTTTGTTTCTCTTCCTTATTTTTTGTTCTTTAAGGGCACTGATTTCATCACATTATCTCTCATGACCACATTTAATAAAAATTTTCTCTCAAAGTTCCCAACTCCAATCTTAATCATATCAAAAAGCAAAGATTTACATGTCCTGAAACAATTGTGAAAATTCTCAGAACAAAGCTATGCACTGCTGTATAAAAA